>JBBPTX010000381.1:0-28665 GCA_038094595.1 Pulveroboletus aff. annulatus
CGCACGTCTGCACCGCCTGCACAGCCCCGCACCGCATTCTGCCCTTTCGGGCCACAGAACTGAATCCGGGGTTCCCCGGCGCGATCTCACGAACCGACGTACGGTCAGTTTTTCCGATTAACGCTACTTATTAACCACAAGTTCCATTACGAAATTATCTGCTGGGGCATCAGCTGGGCGAGCAAGTGACACATTCATCCAATAGCCAGGAGCTAAGCTTCAAAGCTTCAAGCTCCAAGTCACGGTATAATACAGCTTAAATGCGGTGCTGCAAGTGAGCCCAACTTTAACTCTTAATAAAGTCCGTGCCTCTGAATCTAACCAAATCAAAACTATTTGCCTTGACATCGGACCCGGGCCGATAGCCTGTCCATAGACTTGGCCGTACATTCCTATGGTGCGCCAGCGCGGGCCGGGTGCAAGGTCTTAATACAACGTAGGCGTCCATTGCCAAAGCAGACCCTGTCTAGAGTCGATGTCAAAAGATAAGCGATAGTCACGATTTTATTCCCTACCGCGGGGAAGACTATACCCGTGCCTTTCGACGAGATACGCGAGTGATAGAAGGAAAGGTTGTTGACTCGAAAGGAGTACAAGAGGATGAGGTTGAATGAGTGCAATGAACAACAGTAACAAAACAGCGGAACATGCGATGACTACAAAATCATTACAAGCTTGAATGCTAGCGCTTAGAGTGTGGTGGCATTACTTCTTTCTGGTGTTGGCTTTGGAGACAACGGGTTGAGGTTGGGCGGGTGGCACGTAATTTTTGGGGCGACGGAAAAGGAGGACATGAGGCTCTGGGGCTGTGACTGGGGATGAGAAGTCTCAAGGAGGGAGATGAAATAAGTCAGACCGTGAACTTCGTAATGTTGCCACCCTAGACTCTGAGTAATCCCAATACCCCTCCACTCTGCTTCTGAGAGGAGGCGGAGTGTACCTTCTTTTTCATCAAAGAGCTCCTTTGGAATCAACTTCAAAAGAGGCTTTGGCAAGATGACGTGACGGTATTCATAGTGATCGTCTGAGTATCGGTCCGAATAGTGTATTCTGTGGGTCGTTATCAATCCCGCTGGTTTGGCATGGTTGAGGAACGACCTACTTCTCAATATACTCCTCAAGCTTATTGTTGGTCGTGCGATCTGCCATCTTCCCGGTAGAGCTAGGAGGGTATATGCAAGTAGTAGAAGGAATCGCCGGATTGACCTTTAACAATCGACGCGCTTTTGAATCAGCGTGACACCCCACGTGACTGCGTGTCCGTGACGAGTTGTCACATGACACTGTCGCTCAATTCAGGGGTTGACTCGGAATCTGACGCGTTTTTTCCTTCAAGACTATGGATCACAACTCATGGACTATTAGAAACCGGGTTCCAAGTCCATACGACGGCTTACAGTCATCGGAATATGGACATACTAGTATAGTACAGCGATTTTCGTCTCCGGAGTCCCCAGATGGTTTGCACTTCCGCCGAGAATCCCAAGAATTTTGGGACAATCCTGGTGGGTGTATGCGTCTTCTTTGTTCCATAGCACAGCATATACTTCCTTAGGTTCTTCCCCATCTCCACCAGCATTTCAAGGAACGAGTTATACCCGCCCTCCGTCCCAACCCTCTACGCGAGTCTACAATGACGGACATGATCGAAGCGACATCCAGTATTTCGGCTTTCCAAACGCAACCCAGCCGTTTAATCATCTATCATCACACGAGGACCGTAGTAAGTTCTCGTTCTACTCAACCATACGTTTCCTGCCCTACTTCCTGTAGCACATCCCGGCTATAATGCACTTCCGACTCGTTCGGAGTTGCTGGGCTTGTATAATCAGATCAGATTGGATCAGTACTCTTCTCAACCATCCCACTCAATCTCAAATGAAGGCATTTCAGAGTACCACATCGCCTCCGCTAGTGGGGGGACCGCGCGAAATGGATCTGGATGGCGACTACGGCCCGTTTCTGAATTGCGTGCGTCCGAAGGATACATTACCAATCTCCCCTTCTAATACCAATTCCAGCTGACAGGTTCCGTGGGGCATTCAAATTCGGAGTGTTCAATGCCATGCAATCAGCATGTTTTGACCAGGTTTGAACTCATTTACGCAGTGAGCGAATTGAAAAACAACGCCTTTCTTCAGGTCCTACATTCAGACGAGAACCTCGTATGTAATTGTAGCCACAAATGATCATCTCTTGTCACTGAAACGTTTCCAGGTCATCAGTGGTTAGTTCCGTCACTTCGTGACGCATATAGCACCCTTTGACTCCCGCCAGCACCTACTGGGAGTGGAAAAACCGTGCTTTTTGAGCTTGGCATGATACGAATGTTGACACAAACCGCAAATGACGCACGATCCGCCAAATGTGTTTACGTTGCGCCGACCAAAGTGAGACTTTCTTAACTTCCAATGCAAGCTCATAGAACATGCTCAGGCGTTGTGCACCGAGAAGTATAACGAATGGACTGCTAAATTTGAAGGACTTGGTTTTAAATGTGAGCATCTCGTGGGCACAGGGATACATTGTTCATCATCCTTTGCTTTCTATAGGTTGTGAACTGACTGGTGACACTCTTCTGTTGGGAAGAGGAATTTGGGGTGATGCCAAAAATTCGCATATAATGTGAGTGCCAGGATTCCCCTGTTAGTGAATTGGTTGACATATCGTCTTCATAGCGTAACAACAGTAAGGATATTATACAGATTCGTTTATAGACGTGTGTTTATGCCGTACCAGGCTGAAAAGTGGGACAGTTTGACGCGAAATTGGTGCGCTACTCTCATTCCAGGCGCGAGTCCCGCAATTACAATTAAGTTAGGGCTGATCACTCCAGGATACTGTCCCAGGTTAAACTCTTCCTCGTGGATGAAGTAAGTCGATCGTATTGTCGGAGAAAGTACATGCCAGCGGCTCCTTCATGTCATTTTCAGGTCCACGTCCTGAATGAATCGCGGGGAAGCACTCTGGAAGTCATAGTTTCCCGCATGAAAGCACGCGGATCCGGGATTCGATTTATGCTTATATCCGCTACTGTCCCAAACGTAGAAGACGTTGCATGTTGGATCGGGAGCATTAACGATGGCAGCGAGCCTCAGGCTGCTGGAATACTCCGGGTCGGTTTACTCTCTGCATACTTAGTTCTTCTAACGAACTTTGTAGTTCGGTGATGAGTTCCGGCCTTGCAAGCTTACAAAATTCGTTTATGGTGTGACTAGGCCCAAGGGCCAGAACGATTTCGCGTACGCACGCACCCTTGACTTACGACTATTTTCCGTAATACAACAGCACTCGACCAATAAGCCAATCCTTGTCTTCTGCCCTACAAGGAAAGGTATGCTAGAGTTCGTGACCGGGGATAGAAGATTCACTGGTTTCCTGATACCACGCTCAGGCACACTAGATACAGCCAAACAGTTGGCAAAAGATTACGAACAGGTGATGAAGGGGAAAAGTAGTCTACCATGGCCCACTTCGCGGTATGTTTTTCTATTTTTCGAGGTTCTCTGCTCATCCGGTGCAGTATTAATCGAAGATTTCATGATAAGGACCTAACTGGTGAGTCTGTCGGTCCGGGCGTAGCTAAGGTATGGATGCGGCGAGATCTGATACCAAGATAGCTCTTGCACCCATGGGAATTGCTGTTCATCACGCCGGTTTGAATACAGACGACAGAAGAGCGGTAGAGGAGTTATATTTACGGAAGGTTCTGCACGTCTTAATCTCTACGTCTGTACGGAACTCCTGCCTGCACTTACCGCTTTCGGTGTCTCACTGTCCTGTAGACGCTTGCGGTTGGAGTCAACTTGCGTGAGTCCGTTCTCTACCTGTGACGTCCATATCTCACTATGATAAAGCTGCCCAAATGGTCGTGATAAAGGGCGTTAAGTTGTACCATAACGGAGAGATGAGAGAGTACTCAGATCTCGATATCATGCAAATGATGGGTCGAGCGGTAAGCTTAATTCTCGAATTTGCGTTTAGATTTGAGCTCTCCTCGGTCTAGGGACGACCTCAGTTCGGTACGTGTCTTTCTCGTCCGCCTGTATTCACTGACACGAAATCTTAGATGATGAAGGAGTTGCGATAATCCTATGCGAGCCGGAACTGGAACATAAGTATCGCACGCTTACTCAGGGGAATGCAACCTTGGAGAGTAGCCTTCATCAAAACCTCCCAGAGCATATCAACTCGGAAATTGGATTGGGAACCATATCATCTCTTGAGAATGCGAAGGACTGGCTTCGGCGCTCTTTCCTTTTTCACCGCATCCAGAAAAACCCCCACCATTACGATATCGGAAAAAACGAAAAGCAAACTTGGGAAGAGAAAATGGACGAGGTTGTCATGCAAAGTATACACAGTTTACGCGATACACAGCTGATTACGTATGACGAGAAAGACCCGAATGGGAGGCTTGTTTCGACTGAGTATGGGGACGTTATGAGCAAGGTAGGATACTCATGTCTCTGCGAGGCACCGTGATGACGTCGTTCCCAGTTTTATATCCGACAAGCAACCGTATGTGCTTTCGTTTTTTTCATCACTCGAAGCTCACCTCGATGGAAGATGCGGGCAATACTCAATCTACCTTCTCCAACCACCATGCGCGAAATCGTAAGACTTTCGCAAAATACAGTTGTTTACATTCTGAAGTTGCCTAGCTCGAACTCGTATCTGCCTCCGAGGAGTAAGTAATTTCTCCTGGGTCATCGTTCTAGCCCGATGGTTGTCGTAGGGTTTCGGATTTAAAGTTACGTAGTGGAGAGAAACAGGTTTGTGGCTGCGTCTCCCCTCGCACTCTGCCTATCAATTAAATCTTCAGATGTACGAGAAGATTCGTCGCCACAACGATATTCGATTTCCTCCAAAGAAGGTGGCTAGTACGAGCGACAAGGTGTTTCTATTGATTCAAGTGAGAATCCAACCTCGTGTAGTTCCAAATTCTCAGAGTAATCACAGGCAATCCTTGCGGGTCTTCCTCTCAACAGCCCTGAGTTCAAACCTACGGAAGGTCAGCCATACCTGGAAGCTATCTCCGTGTTTCGTCACGCGACACGCATTTCTTCAGGTGGGTGGTCACAGAATGGGAGGTTATGGATCAGTGCTCAGTATTTATTGTGCTTCAGCTGCCGCAGAGGTTGCTATTATTAATCGGAGCGGAACACAGGTCAAACACGCGCTCGAATTGCAGGTGTTCTATGACCCTTAAATAATCATGTTTCTCATGGTCTGCTTACAGAGTACGTTGTCTCAATGCAAAAGCATGGGAGGACAGGCCACTGGTCCTCAGGCAGATCGAACATATTGGCGAAAAATCGTGAGTAGTGGAGCAGATGTTATTCTATACCGTGACCTAACAGCCAGACAGAGTGAAGGTATATCGTTAAATGACCTATTCACGTTTGGAAACTCACTGTACAAGATACTGGCCGAGAATGGTGTGAGCTCGATCCAGAAATTGCTGCACACCTCTCCGCTTCGAATCGAGGGAGTAAGAAGTTTTATTTCTGTGCCTGTCTGCTATTTCTGATAGCCCTTAGCTCCTTAATCGTCGTCCTCCGTTTGGCCATGAAGTTTTGGCTGCCGCAAACGAATTTCCAAAGTATTATCTAGACGTTAAGGAACTGAGGTCTGTTTACAGTGACGGGAAATCACCCGTGGAAGTGGAGTTCGTTGTTCAATGTGGTCTCACTCTTGGCGAATCTGTACCTCACAGAATGAAGAAACTCAAGTGGGGTAAAGTGGACATGACAACTCTTCTAGTAATGACTTCCGATATGGTCTTTATTGACTTCCGCCGCATTACGTGAGAGGGCCCACCCTACTTGTCTTCTTTGATAATGTATTGATTTCTTTGGATACAAGCACAAAGGCACTCAACGAGAAGAAAGAAATCAGACTCACAGCACAACTCAGGAAACCAAGCCAAGCGATAACCGTCTACATTGCTTCTGTATCCAGATTTCCCCTTTCCCCTTCATTGCCAGCCATTCATGGAGCTACTAGGAAAAGCTCGCTGGTGTAACTGTAACCCGAACGCTGGCACCAAATGTTCCACCAAACAAGTATCCAACACTGGAAACTCGACCATTGACATCAATTGTATGTTTACTATTACATTTAGTCTTCACTGAAATCCACGCAATAAGGAAATGGATTTGCAGGGACTTGAGGACGTTCCCGATTTCTGGAACGTTGACTTAGATGACGTTGCGGAAGAGGTTATAAATCCCCAAGTGTTGAATTTCGCGGATGAGCGTGGTGAGTTCACCATCCCAGGCGGAAATCTGCTGATCTAGTTCTCCGTAGGTGGTGATGGAAATGGATCCGAAGCGCAACAGTCTCGCTCGAATCTGCATGTACAACAACAGATAGACGAAGATCCGAGGAAACGCCTGGATGGCAAGTATGAGTGAGTTCACTTGGTTGAGTTTGGCACTTGCCATGATGTGTGCTTCTTGTTCAGCTGCAACCATACTTGCAAAGACAAACATAAATGTCGCCATCTTTGGTACGTTGTTACTGATTCCCTGATTGCTAAAATCGGCTCCAGTTGCCAGGAAGGATTACTGGAGCCTCCGCGCGCATCGAAGAAAAAAAAAAGGGCAAATGCGCACAATACCCCCGCAAAACCCGTGGCCGCACTACAGAATTCCGTTACAGAACAGTCGCTGCGAGACGGGCGGAGGAGGGAAGTAGGCGCATTTCAGTCCGTAAGGGAATCCCAAGCAAACTTTGTCGAACGGAAATCCGTTTCCGAACAGTTAGACAAAGGAGATGCGAAAGCCAACACCGTACATAAGCTTCCTTCCACTGGGCCAAGCTTAAAGCCAGCGAACGATTCTAAGGAGCCGCGGAGCAGCAACCCGATGCCAAATTTCGACTTGCGGTTGTCGACGTTGAAACGCTCGCGTTCTTCCACCCCTAACGCACCCGTATTAACAGATGACTGTTGGGAAGAGCTCCCATTAATCTCCGAGGCCTGGAAGCAGGACAGTACTGTGTCAGGAATTGGTTCCATCGAAGTCGAGGGATGCGAGGTCCCGCCACCGAAACGGAGCAGAACGGATGTTACTACGGGTTCATTGGGACCTCACCCTCGTCGCAAAAAGGTTTATTGCATTCTGTCAGTTTGACCATACTCATGGATATCAGGCCACCTCCGTCGGAAATTTTCGACCGTCTGTCGAGTTATCTACTCAGCGATTGTTTCTCGCTGGCTCTAATGACGAGGAGAGCGTGGATCACGGTGATAGTCGCACTGCAGCCGGCGAGATTTATCTGGATGAAGCTTGCTTTGACACCGTTCTCGACCCGACTGCTGGTCAAATGTCCGCGAGCGATTGGAACACTGTTCAACCAACCTTTAGCCAATGGTCTGAAGACGGCTCAAACACCCACCAGACTTTGCTTTGCGGTGCTGCTGGTGTGACCGGAAGTGCTCGGAGTCCCACTCAGTCTACCATGAAAAGAAACGATTCTTACGAACTTTCGCCATCTAGGATCTCAGGTTTTATACGGCGTGCGCAGCCATTTGCCCAAGTCCATTCGACGCGCAATGGTCCCACGGTTGACACACTCAGTTTCGCTTCCCGCGGAAAAAACACTCCTCATAGCAACATCAATTCAGGGATCGCCGCTGATTCGGATGACTTGAAGGATACATCGATGGACGATCCCCTTGCCGAGTTCGACCGTTGGCTTGCGAGCGGAGCCGTGATCATAATTCCAGAATGAGGTCACGAGCATGCTCTTTTTGAAATCTCATTGATCCTCAACAGTTTCTTCCCAGTGTCTTTGCCAAGTTCTCTCGCCTGTCTTCTTTTTCCAACCGCCGATTGCAGAACTTCGTGCTTTTTAGTGTTGCTAGACATAGTGTATGATTGTTACCAAAGTAACAGGATGCATTGTTTGTCCAAAGGGGAATTGATAAATGCGTAGTGTGAACCGGCTGTGGAACAGGTGACTCGCCCACCGTCCTCAACTTCACCTATCATTATCCAGTTGTTCGTCAGTTCCCTGGTTATCGAACACCTTCAGTACTCCCCCGAATCTCTCATCCCAGCTTACGCCACTGCTAACCCTGACAATCCCCCAAGCTTCTTCTTCCCGTCTCCACCTCAGTTCTTTATCGAGGCGTTCGGCCCTGAGCTCAACTTCGCTCGGTGGTGGGTTTTTTTCCTCTTCTTTGGTAGGCTCTCGTTCGCCCCGTGCTAACTGGCGTGCAGCAGCTAAACGTCCGGGGAGGGTTTTATAATATGATTTGCGAGAAGAAGCTATGTTAGACAAGGGTGAATGAGGCACAAGGACGGATTCTGAAGACAAAGCAAAGTCAAGGTCGCCGCCCTCTGGTCGACCTCGAGTAGCATTCGACTGACTGACTTCTTCGCTGCCTGCTTCCTGGCTGTCATTGGGTTGAACATCGTAGGTGGGACAATACGTTAAATTTGGTCCGTGAAATTCGCGTGTTCTGTTGATAGCTAGTGAGTAGGCTGCTTCACAGCCTACTTTTGTCCTATAGCGTTCGTTGAAGAAATTCCAGATCATGTGGGGAATAAAACGAAATCCAATATAATTGACACATGGAACGAGGAGGAGTGGAGGCTGAGAAGGGAGGGGTGGAGGAGTGGACTCTATTGACGATAGATTGGGTGTTGTAAAGGTTTGATGATTGGAATGACTGGGTAACTTGAGGGGAGAGAGTAAATCGGCGTTGTGAGAAGGGGAGAGGGGAGATGGAGTTGGAATCGGTTCAGCATTTGGATCATCCACAATCCCAATCGGAGAGCTATCGGGTTCGGCCGTTTCGTCAAAGATTCCATCCGCGGCTAATTCCTGTGCCAATATCTCTTCTCTGTCTATGAGATCTAAACCGGCACTCCAACCTTGTTTCAGGCCATACATGTATTCCTTGAAAGTATGTCTCCCTACAAGGACAACACCCCCCGCTAGTTCACGTTCACGTTTTTGTTCTTGAGTGAGCTGATTAGGTAGCGAGAGTGGGTGCGCGATAGACTGATCGAGGCCCAGTGCAAGACGTCGGTCTTTAATGACGGTGGATGCGACACGTTCCGCAAGGTCACCAGAATGACGGGTGGCGACGATATCATAGTCAATAGCAGCGGCGACCAAAACAGGCTGAGATGCGTGAGTTACAACACTCTGTTTGATGGAAAAACCTCCACGCACCTTGACGTATTTCTTGAAGAATTTGACGGCCCGTTGATGGTCCTCGTCTCCCGGCCACTTGGCACCATATACAACCACCTTTCTTGGAAGGTCCGTGCTTTTCATTGGCTCGTCAGCGAGATGCTTGACGTGATCGATGTACGACTGGCGGATCGCGCGTGCTTGGTGGCGGTCAAAGGCATAGTAGGATATGAGTGAGGAAGTAAGGGTAATGAATATGCACCAATTTCTTGAAGGAAGACGTGGACGCGCTGAGAGCCAACTTTGCGGGATGCCCGTGTACTCGAGAGCAGCCCGAATGCCAGACTTGCGTTCCATGTGCAAAGATGTACGCGTCGGAACTCGGAAACATGAACATTGCACAGCCACGTAACAAATACGGCCACACATAATGATGACATAAGCTAATATTCGAGCTCGATTCTGGCGTTGCATTTTGTCATCAATCATGGCTGCTCTCGCTGCTGTGTGCGTGATTCATACTCGTCTTCCTTACCACCGTCTTACATCGTCTTGCCAGACTACCACAACCAATTCACGTACCCACTACCTTGGACGACACAACCCCTTCAGTCTCTTCTCAAGCCGTGGTCATCAGAGCGGCAATACCACCCTACGGCAAGCGCAAAGGATGGAAACCGACTTCACCAGAAGACTTTAGTGAGTGCTCGTTACCCCCTTCCAACTCTTGCTACTTGCTCACCTGCCTCAGGTGATGGTGGCGCTTACCCGGAATGTCATGTCGCTCAATATCCTCTCAACCTCGGAAAGAAAAAGGTTGGTTGTGTCTACCATTCATTGAGATTTCTATTTACCCAGTCCCCAGACACAAGCAGGAAACACTTTAGCTCTCCAGGTTGATTCCGAAGGAAACGTACGATACGATGCCATTGCACACCAGGGCCAGAGGGCCGGAAAAATCATACAGTCTCAATTCAAAGACCTCGTTCCCCTCTCGCATCGCAAAGACATTACCGATGACCAGCGTTCCATGGAGAGACCGCCCGAAGAGGACGTTCAGGCCACTGCAGAGCGGACTAGACAAGCTCTCGAAAAATTGGTAACTGGGAAGATCAAGGCTGCCCAACCTAAGAACGTGCCTGATGCAGTTGGGAAGACGACATACGTTCGCTATACCCCTGGTCAGCAACAAGGGGGGGATGGCGCGTTGAAGCAAAGGATCATCAAGATGTCTGAAGTGGTTGAGGACCCACTGGAGCCCCCGCGCTTCAAGCACAAGAAGATCCCTCGGGGGCCTCCAAGTCCGCCTCCGCCCGTCTTGCGGAGTCCGCCACGAAAGGCGACGGCCGCTGAGCAGAAAGAATGGATGATTCCTCCATGTATATCAAATTGGAAGAACAACAAGGGTTTCACTATTCCATTGGACAAACGTTTGGCTGCAGATGGGCGGGGTCTTCAAGATGTCAGTCTGTCCTGTTGTTCGCACTCCAAAATCACACTCATCGTTGTTCTTTCCGCTAGGTATCCATAAACGATAACTTTGCCAAGTTTTCCGAGGCCTTGTTTGTCGCGGACAGGCATGCCCGCGAGGAGGTGCGGCAACGAGCACTCATGCAGCAAAAGTTGGCGCAAAAAGAAAAAGAAGCGAAAGAAGAAAACCTCCGTCTTCTTGCTCAACGGGCACGCGAAGAACGCAGTGGTGCTGTCCCATCGGCGTCATCGCGACCTACGGCGGAATCCCGTGCTGCAGTCACCTCTGCACTAGGAGGTTATGGGAGTGAGTCGGAGGCTGGGTCGTCGCCCGCCAACTCTGAAGATGAAGAAGACGAAGAAGCTGCCAAGATTAGGGACACTATGCGAGCCGAAAAACGCCGCGAACGGGAGAGGGAGATGCGCATGTCAAACATGGGGACGGAGCAGCGTGCTAAGATGCTTGCTCGCCAACAAAATCGTGACATTTCGGAGAAGATTGCACTCGGACTCGCGAAGCCAACACTATCCAAGGAGAGCATGTTGGACTCGCGACTGTTCAACAGGGAACAACTCAGTAGCACGTTTGGGGACGACGAGAGCTACGGCTTATACGACCGGCCATTGTTCCACGGGTCAACGGCGGCGGCGGCAATCTACAAGGCGCGTGGTAACATTGCCGCGGAAGGGAGCAATGAGGAGGCATTTGGAGGTGGGACAGAAGAAGGAATAGGAAAGGCTCTCTCAAACGACCGGTTTGGCCTGGGCCAACCGCGGGTAGGATTTGAAGGAGCGAGTGAACAGGAAGTGAAGGAAGGGCCTGTGCAGTTTGAGAAGGACTCGGGGGATGTGTTTGGACTGGACAAGTTTTTGGACGAGGCAAAGGGGGGCCGAAAACGAGGGTTGGACACGGAGGTGGCGGGGTCGAGGAAACGGATGCAGCTCGAAAAGGCCGGGGACATGTAATTGGACTGGATGTGAGACTTGTTGTCTGGTGGTGCGTTGGCATGGCGGCATTTTTGTTGTTTCATCACCGTCCGAGTCGTCCCTCGCGCACACACTATCCTTGACTCTACCCACTCTCCTTGAAAAACTTGCAAGCATGCACGCCGTCGTGCGGCGCATGCCCGTTGAGCGGGCGCGCCATGCAAAACGTCTCGGGCATGTCCAACTGGCCGCCGCACCCGACAGCACGCCCAGCACCACCCAGGTTGCAACCTCGGCGACCTCGTCCCCCGCGTCTAGTAGCCAGTCCAGCCAGTCTTCAGCGCAGCCATCCAGCAGCCCCCCTCCTTCATCGACCAGCCAGTCCTCCTCTTCCACGGTCTCTTCTGCGACTAGTTCTACCCCGTCTGCCTCCTCGTCTGCCTCCTCCGAGTCCACCACCAGTGCGGTAACACCATCATCCACCCTCATTCCGCAATCTTCAACCCTTGTCACGCAACCGACCATCCCAGCGTCCACATACCCTTCGTCTTCTCCCACATCGTCCCCACAGACGCAAACGGGAACTACTACCCACAGCGGACTTTCTGGCGGCGCAATCGCTGGGATCATCGCTGGTGCTGTCATAGTTGGCGTTGCGCTCATCGTGTTCTTCGTGCGGAAAACCTATCTTCGCCGTCGAGAGCGCCAGGACATCTCGTGGGATGGGGCCCCAGGACTGGGGACAGACATCCTCGACGAACCCAAATTCCCAGACGTTAGCGAACGCACGACGCCGTACACTAGCACTCCTAGCACTCCACAACGAGGTGCACCCCCTCTGCCTTTTGAATCTCGTGTACAATCCACGTATTCCGCCCCCGTTGCACCCGCTGCGCGCATGCAACCCGCTTCTTTCTCTCCTTATGCTTATCCTACGCCCCCTCCAGCAACATACAATAACCCCACCCCAGTCGTTCCTTACCCTACACAGCCTGTTCCTTCGACATATGGTCCTGGAAACACTGATGCATTTGCAGTAGGACGCACGGCTACGTTGGCCTCCGTACGTCCACAGCGCGCGCCGCTGGAGGCAATCGTCAAGTGTACATTTGTTCCCACTCTTCCGGATGAACTGTCAATCACGACGGGTGAGCGCGTCTTCATCGTTGAACAGTACGATGATGGATGGGACCTGTGTGCCAATGCAAGGGGTGAACAAGGGATGGTTCCCCGTGAATGCTTAGAGCACCCTCCCTCCGACCAGCTCGGCGCTGGATGGGGCAACGTGAGAAGGATGAGCAGTCTCAATCCTGAAGGAAAGAGGTTTTAACTGTTATCAAAATCCATAGGTACATGGATATTTCAAACGACTGAATGGATGAGCTAACCACTGCCTTTGAAAGACGTCGCCCATTAAAATATCACGATACCCATCTTTTGGCTGCGACTTATTATTTGAAAGCTCCAGCACTCCAAACATTGTCAGACGAAGTGTCGCTTGTAGCCCCACAATAAATATTATTACGTAGGTGTCTAAGTTGTAGCTTCGTTTTCTTTTTTCTTTAAGAGTTGTACTGCAACCTCAGTGAGATTATGTATCGTCCGGCTACATGATTTGTATGTCTGCAGACGACTGCATGTCAATGACTTTGTCTCAGAATAATGTAGAATTTAAATTGCTTCTTCTTGGTCTTTTGAATCTCCTGGAAACCGGAGCTATGCCCCTCGTGCGCCATCACAGGTTTCATACAGGACGAATTGCCAAGGTGGTGATTGATCCCATCAACACTCAAGATATAATACACATTTACCTGCCCTGGTACGCAAGCCAATTGGATAACGTTACAAAAGTTTAGAAGTCGGCTTTACTTCAACCTCATGAAACATAACTAATTCAATGATTTGCACCGTTACTCTCATCCGTGCCTTTGTTCTTGTGGCGAACCACGACATAGGCATCGCTTTCTGCTCCCCCCTTGATGGCTTCAATGTCGCCGGAAACAACGCCAACATTCCCAGGATGGACTTTTCGCCTGAAATATCCCATGAGAATGTCATTAGAGAAGGGTGAGGAGGAGGAAGCATCACCTCTCCGCACGGATCAGGTCGAGGTCATGAGAGAGGAGACCATGGCCAGCAACCGGCCCCCAATACGATATTCCCGCCAACGATCCAATGATGCACGTGCCGACGAGAATAGACAAGTAGAAACGGTACTGGGAGTACCATTTTGGTGCTGATAAAGCATGTCAGCACTGACAACGAAATAGATGTCAAACAGAAATGAGCTCACTCCAGCCAGCCGTGGTAGCCTTGTTATCAGCATACCAGAGTGCGGTGAAACTAAGCCATTGGCACAACAGTGCAGAAGTCGGCTGTAGTGCAATGGTGGACCAAGCGATGACAGCGGGAGATACACCCAAAATCAAGCGGGGATAGCCTTTGAAACCGCCGAGACCAGCAAATTCCATGCCCCAGTGAAGGGCACCTGGCGCGAGATTAAGTAACATTGGGCCAATAAAGACGGGAAAGAAACACACCGAGGAACGAGAGTAAAACAGCGCCGTAGGTGACCTGGAAGTTGAGCGCTTGATCCAGGATGGTGAGTGCGACACCTGGATCGATGTTTGTAAGGATGCCCGCGGCAGCGAGGCCAGCTTGGTGAGAAAGATAGACGGTGGTGCCTGCAGAAGCGATATAGGGCAAGCCACCAGCGAGGCCCATGACAAGGTATGGGGTGGGCACTGCCGTGGCAACAGCTGTGGTAATTCCAATCTAGCCATGCGGCGGATAAGTCGACATGTGGTAGCGCTGCGCTTAACACTCACGAAAGAGTCCCTTGTGGGCTTGACACTATCAACCGTGAACACGCCACCAGCGATAGAGCGGGCCCAGTCTGTGAGAGAGTTACCAACTTCTTCTTTGACATTTTGCCGGGCATGTTCGATAGTCTGACTGCCTGGTCTACCGGAGACCGAACTCGCGGCAAAGCGGGCGTGGAGAAGGGGCATGACAAGGCGATGAGATGGGTGCTGGAATCGACGCACACCATGCAGGGCGGGCACAAGGACTACGGAACGGAGCGGGCGCGAAAGCGCACTCATACTGCGACAGTGGAGTTGAACCTGGACAGTGGCATTTATCCCCCCTATGTTCGGGTCGCGTGACACCCCGTGACGACCTACCAATGGCCGCCGATATTGCGCTCAATAATCTGCTTCTCACTGACCACATTCTGGGACATTAAGCTACGCTCTGACAAACCCATTACAGCTTGACGAACGACGTATCGATCCCATGAGAAAAGTCCCATATGCAGATCCTCTGCCGCATGTCGAACAACCGTTAGTATTCCAGGCGCGTGTGCTCAGTCAACCACACCCTCACCTGATCCTCTCCGCACGAAACGATCTACAAAGCGCCCCATCAGTCACAGGGCCCGTAATCATTTCTCTTCTTCCTCACCTTCGTACTATCCTGGGCCACACAAAAGATCCGTCCCGTGTGCCCATTAGTCAGGTCAGCTACTAGTGCTCCTGTCGTCCTGTCCCACACCTGCGCCGTTCAATTCAGTCCATACCAAAACGAGCTTTTCCTGGTGCCTACCTTGACCGTGCAGTCATAGCTGCCACTTACTGCGAACTCGTCCCCCATCGCCACGCTGCGCACAGGGTGCGAGTGCCTCTCTGGCCCGCGAATAGGCCCTGTGAGAGCAATACGATTCCCACACGTGTTGCACATCCTGACTTCACTTTCGGATGTACGCCAATCTTGGTTTACTTGTTGAACCGACCGCGACAATGACGAATGCAAGAAGAATGGGCTCCCGTACGCGGGCATCTCGCCACCTACATCTTCCTGTTGTTCCATCGCTAGAGAATTCAGTGGCTGGCCTGCGGTTGGATTATCAAAGTCTGGGCAAGTCGACCATCCCCGTTTAGTCCGCATATCGAACATCCGAACATGTTTATCCGAGGAGCCCGACAGCACGAATGGCGGGCTCAACTCTACGGAAGAGATCCTACACAGCGAAAAGAGGATAGAGATGAGAAGAAACAATGGGTTGAAAAACGTTATTGGCAAGACCCACGCTCTTGCATGATGGTCTTCGAAAATACTGATTAACGCTCCCGTTCGTGCATTCCAAACTCGAACCGACCGATCTCCAGACCCAGAGGCAATCATATCGCTGGCAATCGATACCGCATTGACGGCCGCTCGATGCCCTCGGAGTACCAGCTCCGGTTTGAGCCGTGGAAACGCATAAGTCCGGATAGTTCGATCTGTCGCAGCAGCATTCAGCCCAGGTACGCTCCCATGCGGCAAGCGGTTACATCCTACACATACCTTTGGAACATGATACCAGCCGTCCACTATCAATCCGGACACATAAGACACTGTCTTGGTGATCTTTTAGTACCTTGATCAATTTGAACTTGGCGAGATCCCAAACAACAACGCGACAGTCGCTTCCACCGCTCACAAGGATACCTGCTCCGAGGTTCTTGTGGCCCTCTTTCGCATGGTCTATTGATCCACAGGTACCGTCTTCGGACACTTGTGCTATCGTGGCTGTGACGCACAAGCTTAGCACGCTGGAAGCGTGCATACCCACAACCCTGCGTCGAACCCTGTTTGTGCTGAGATCCCATTCGCGAACCGTACGATCTTTGGAACCAGTGAATAATACTTGAACTGGCCCATAGGGTGAATCATAGGACCATAATGCAAGACAATAGACAGCAGCGGTGTGGCCACCTCCCTCTGTTCCCGGAAGGGTTCGCAACCGGTATGCCCCGTGGCGAACGCGACTGCGGAGAAGCGTCTGAGTCTGATGGAGAAGTTTGTAATCGACCTTGAGGTTTATACCAGCCCGAGAACTGCCGAGTAACGCATTGAACTGTGAAAAAGTTCGTGTGATTGTGGTGGCAGCCGAGTTGCTTCTGCTTATCGGTATTAAGGGTGTTGGCGACGAGGCAGAAGAAAATTGTCCAATTAGATTTTGGAAGTCGTGATCCTGAACACTCAAGTTCATAGATATGAACTCATTGTCAGGGCTCACATCCCCATTCGGGATACTGATCACCTCCTCGGTATCCACAACACTGCCCTCGTCTTCACCCATTTCCTCGTCGCCCATACCTTCGTCTTCGTCTCTGTCGTCGCGTGTTGCGCCAGAAGTTGATGGGCTAATGGCAGCCACATTTTGCCGAGGCGCAGGGGTGATTAGTGGAGATCGCCACTCCCAACCACGGGCGTGACAGAGGTCACGCCAGAGGGTTTGATCGTTGGCAAGCACATTCCATCGCTTGCGGACCAGTGCACAGCTGAGAAGCGTAGTTGCAGGGAGCAACGTGAATATTTGTAAAGATATCTCCGGGGGCAGAGACTATGGGAAAAATGTGACTGAGAGTAAACGAGAAGGCGCAAAACGCACTCCTACGAGATCGAAATGAAGTAGTGGCACGATTCGTCGTTGTACGGTGGCCAGCCTATGGCGAGGCAACGACGCTAGCAATCGGAAGGCAAGCTCTGTATAGCGACAAGTCAGCGTGAATACCAGACAGAAGGTATGGATCCCTGCTTGCCTTCACGTTCCGACTCGGATGCACCGGGGGTCCAATCAAGGCTGCGTTGGACGCCTTTGCCTTTGTTGTTGGCCCCCTGGCCTCTCCAGGTAATTTCCTGCTGCATGCATTCGTCCCACGAGCTCGGGGGCCGAGGAACCCCAGTATTGGAAGGACTGGTAGTGGCAGGGATATCGACAAAAAGGTGGTCGGGAGGAACAGTCATGGAATGCTGTTGGGAGAAAGGACAGGTGGACCGGCCTCATATACGTTTGAAACAAAGCCGGTATCGGTGGCAAATGGGCTGTCCATGTGGGTATGGCCTGTGATCGACAAGTCAATCACTGTGTTATAATGGTTGCAATGGGAAATGCTGTAGTAAAAGATCTTGGTGGAATGTTCTGGACAGACACCACTTTTAACCCAGCACAATCGACTTTTATCTCCAGCCGTACGCAAAATGTCCCTGCCAAGTACCACAGCTAACTGGCACTGGAAGAACAAGAATGTGACGCCGTGGGCCAAAACGTGGTTCCAGGAAGAGCTCACAAAGATTACTATCCACGGTGACACTGGGGAGACCATCAAGGTCACCTCGACTTCCTGGCTGGACGGTGACGTGGAGCTCGGCCAACGTAAATCAAAGTATGTACCGTGCCAACGCCCCTCGGCGATCAGTCTGTGCACACACCTACAGGTTAATCACCATTTACGATTGCAAAATCTCTATTTCATGGTCTGGCACTGCGAGCGATGGGACCGAGGCGACAGGCAAGGTCACCATCCCCGAGGTATCCCATGAGATCACACTGGATCGCCTGTCCGACTATACCGCAAGTCACTTTCACTCTTGACATCTGTTTCTCCGTGTCGACTCACTCTGTGTGGAACGGCAGTACCAATGGTCAGACAGCGGGAGCACCAACCCGGCTGTCACAGTGCTCTACGCCCTTGCCAAGGAACGCCTTCCTGTGGCCTTCGAGGCCAAGTTTGCCGAATTTCCCGCCGCGATCATCGAGAAGCACGGCAGAGATTTGACAGTCAGTGGGGAGCCAAGTCGAACAGGGACACCTGCTCCAACGTCTGCATCTATCACGGCCTCTGGCGCTGCTATACCGCCGACAGCACCCCCGCCAGCGAAACCCGCCGCGGCGACAAAGGCATTTCTCAACACGTCCAAGATTGTCAAAGAAGCAACGTTCATGGCTGCGGCGGATGATCTGTTCGGATTACTCACCGATGCACAGCGTATTCCTTCGTGGACACGTGCACCCGCCGAGGTAGGTTGTTTGTCGATGAACTCGTAAACTGGGGTCCGATGTGGTTCTCTCGTTAGTCTGTTGCCAAGGCCGATACGCCGTACTCGCTCTTTGGTGGTGGCGTCAAGGGTAGATATGTCTCGCTGCTGCCTGGCAAGGAAATTGTGCAGACATGGGCGTTGACAAGCCCAACATGGCCGTCTGGTATGGATATTTGGGTTGGAATTTCATGAACACTAGTCTGATGCGTGATTAGAACACGAGGCTACGCTGACTACGACACTCGAACAATCCTTGGACTCGACAAAAGTGACATTTACCCTGGAAAGTGTACCCACAAGCTTGGAGGACGAGCTTGAACGCAATATCGACGGATATTAGTGAGTAGTGCCAATGGGCCTGCTAGATGTGACTGATGGATTATGTAGTATTCATGGTTTGAAATCGATTGGGTATGTGCAGTTGATTGTCTCTCCGACGTATACGCAGCCTAGGCGGGTGCCAAAAGAATCCCGCAAGAGAGGCGACGACCATAACACTGCAGCCACGGCTGTCGCGATTGCAGTCGTGGTGCTTGCTGCGGTGTTGTGTCTACCGTATCTGTCGTATCCTGCGCTGCCGCTGCGTCCCTCCAAGTGAACTTGTGTTCTGATAATCTACGATGTAGGTTGGGCACCGTGCTTTGACAAGGGTAGCTTAGAATTACGTTGTGGTAGAGGGGTGTCAGAAGGGCGGGTCGGGTTTTAGATTTGGACCCCGAAAGAAGCAAACAAATTTGACGCCACATTTGTCCGTTCGACTCGACTGAGAATTTCGCTCTCTTCTGCCCCCAACTTGTCCCTCCTTTGTTGTCCAAGATGGCCGCTGCTGCAGTCGACGAAATCCGTGCTACTTCATACGTCGGTTTCGACTCTATCACTCAGCAAATCGAGCACAAGCTCTTGAAGCGTGGCTTCCAGTTCAACGTCATCGTCGTTGGTGCGTTGTGGTGTCGTTGGATGAGTTGAACCACTCGTGACGCCTCTGAATGCAGGACAAACTGGTCTCGGAAAGTCGACGCTCATCAACACTATTTTCGCGTCGCACTTGATCGACTCCAAGGGTCGTTTGGAATCTGACGACCCTGTCAGACAGACGACCGAAATTCAGACGGCCTCGCATGGTGTGTTTTTTTTTTTTCGTGCTCGATAGTCGCCGTCGTACTGACGCACGGGTGGGACAGTCATTGTTGAAAATGGCGTCAAGCTTCGTTTGAACATTGTTGATACCCCCGGCTATGGTGACCAGGTGAACAATGAGAACTGGTGCGTGGAATGATTTGTGCAGCGACGTGTTCTCAAGATGGGGACAGTTGGGACCCGATTGTGAAATACATCAAGGACCAGCATAGCGCGTACTTGCGCAAGGAGCTGACAGCGATGCGCGACCGGTACATCCAGGACACGCGTATCCACTGCTGTCTCTACTTTATCAGTCCAACTGGGCATTCCCTGCGTGCGATTGACGTTATCGTGATGAAAAAGCTGAGCGAGGTCGTCAATGTTGTTCCGGTCATTGCCAAGGCAGACAGCTTGACGCTGGAGGAGAGGGAGGCGTTCAAGCAAAAGGTATGGCACGTGGGCAGTCACAACATGTGCGATGCTGACTGGGGATAGATTCGCGCGGAATTGGTGTACAACAACATCCGGTTGTACCCATTTGACACGGACGACAATGATGAAGAGGAGGTGCAGCTGAATGAATCCATTCGGGTATGTCGGTCGAGTGGCGACTGGGTGGTGACTGACGGTTGGTGTGCAGAACATTATTCCGTTTGCGGTTGTTGGGTCCGAGCGGAGTGTGATCATTGGGGGCAAGTCCGTGCGCGGACGAAAGAACCGATGGGGTGTGGTGAACGTGGAGGATGAGAACCACTGCGAGTTTGTGCACCTGCGCAACTTTTTGACGCGAACGCACCTGCAGGATCTGATTGAGACGACCGCGCAGATCCACTACGAGGCGTTCCGGTCGAAGCAGCTGCTCGCGTTGAAGGAGGGTGTGCAGCAGCAGAGGCCTGCTACAAACCAGTGATTTGGATACCCGCTCGCTTGTTTATTTCTTGACATGATGTGTCCGTTCATTACTGCAATTTGATTGTGTCATCGGACGGCCCGGCTGTGCGACCGACCCCCGTCCGATTTAGATTCATAAACAGCCTTGGTCACTCGCGCTCCTCTTTCCATGCCCATCCAGTTCGAGTCCCTCTTTGCCCAGCGTCGCGGCCCGTCCACGCCCCGCTCCGTCGCCGTCAACCAGGTCCCCCTCTCCCACTTTCTCTTCCCCACCAACCAGGTCATCTCCTCAAAGTACACCATCCTCACGTTCCTCCCGAGAAACCTCCTCGAACAGTTTCGCCGCATCGCCAACATGTGCGTCCTCCTCCTTCTCACCCCACCCCTCCTCACCCCTCTCTAGCTTCTTCCTCTTCATCGCCATCCTCCAGTTCTTCCCCGAGTTCTCCACCATCTCCCCCGGCCTCGTCATCCTCCCCCTCATCATCGTCCTCGGCATCACTGCCATCAAGGATGCTTACGAAGACATCAAACGCCATCAGTCTGACCGTCGCGTGAATCACTCCTCCGTCCGCCTCCTCTCCGGCCCTGCATGGTCCAACCCAAACCCCTCGGGCGTCAAAACACGCACCTTTGTCAGGGGCATCATCCCCTCCCGCTCCCGCTCTTCCACCCCCTCCGATGACCCCATCGAACTCGACACCGACCCACCAGATCACTCCGCGTACTGGCGCAAGTCCCTCTGGGAGGACGTCCGCGTCGGCGACTTTGTCAAAATCCTCAACAATGAGCCTATCCCCGCTGACGTCCTTGTATGCGCCACCTCCGAAGACGACAACGTCGCCTTTGTCGAAACCAAGAACCTCGATGGCGAGACAAACCTCAAGTCTCGCAATGCATCCCCTGCTCTCGCAGACCTCCGCTCTTCTAAACTCTGCGCGACCACCTCGTTCTCCGTCGACTGCGACCGTCCCGACGCCAACATGTACAAGCTCGACGCCACCATCTCTCGCGACGGTCAAAAGTCCCCCGTCGATCTTCAGATGGTCCTCTTGCGCGGCACCGTCCTCCGCAATACGGATTGGGTCATTGGTCTCGTCCTTTTCACCGGCCTCGACACCAAAATCGTCCTCAACTCGGGTGGTACTCCCAGCAAGCGTAGCAGGGTAGAGCGTCAAATCAATCCTCAAGTGTATGTCCCTCCCTCCCTGACCTCACCTCACGCCTCATTCTTTCTAGTCTCGTCAACCTTGCCTTGCTTGCTCTCATGGCAACCGTTTGCGGTATCGCCGACTCGCAGATCGAGAAGCAACTTTACCCAGAAGGTGCACCATGGCTCTACAACGATAATACTTCTTACGACAACCCAAGCATCAACGGTCTCATCACTTGGGCATTCGCCCTCATCACGTTCGTCGTCCGCTTCGTCGTACTTCACACGTGTTCATGCCTTTTCCCAGATTCCAGAACGTCGTCCCGATATCATTGTACATATCTATAGAGGCTGTGAAATCCTGTCAGGCGCTGTTCATCTATTTTGATTACGACATATTCTACAAGAAGACAAACCAACCCACCCTCGCTAGGAGCTATAACTT
This sequence comes from Pulveroboletus aff. annulatus, assembly GCA_038094595.1. Lineage (NCBI taxonomy): Eukaryota > Fungi > Basidiomycota > Agaricomycetes > Boletales > Boletaceae > Pulveroboletus > Pulveroboletus aff. annulatus. The sequence continues at coordinate 22,026 of JBBPTX010000381.1, forward strand.
ATCCGATGATCTTGGTCAGATCGAGTACATATTTTCAGACAAGACAGGTACCTTGACACAGGCATGTTCCTCTTGCTATTCTCGGTAACACAGTCTCATGTGACCGCAGAATTCCATGGTGTTCAGGGAATGCTCCATTGGTGGTGCTGTATATCACGGCGACCCCGAGGACGAGGATCTTGAAGCCATGAAACAGACCGCGGTCGATGACGCAAACGGCGAACACGTTAGTCGTGACTCATCATTTGGCTCTACCTCTGCTGCCAGTCCACCTGTCAACCTAGACAGCGTCAGCCCCCCGGCAGCTGTCAAACTCTCCAGTGGCGTACTCAGACATTTCAGTGATCAACAACTAAAGCAGGACCTGGCTCGTGCCGTCAATGCCGAACCTGGATCTGAGAACGAGGCACAGGCCCGCGCATTGAATGGCTTCTTCTCCGTGTTGGCGTTGTGTCACACCGTTCTCACTTCTGTCGACCCAGAGACTGGTATCATTGAATACAAGGCTCAATCACCCGACGAAGCAGCCCTCGTTCAGGCAGCTGCAGACGTCGGGTTCGTCTTCCGCGGTCGAGATCGGGAGATGCTCATGCTCCAGACGCCATTCTCAAAAGAGATAGAGCGCTACGAGCTGCTCGACATTCTCGAGTTCACGAGCGCTCGCAAACGTATGAGTGTCATTGTACGCAAACTCAACGAGCACGATTCTCGGCTATTCCTCTTGACAAAAGGGGCTGATAGCGTCATTTTTGAGAGGCTCAAGTCGGGTGGTGATGAACTCAAACGAACGACAGAAATGCATCTTGATGATTTTGCCAGTGCAGGGTTAAGGACACTCACTTTGGCGTACAAGGTAATACCAGGTATGTATAATCTGTTCGTTTTGCTCGTATACTCATTTCTTTTCCTTTCAGAGGACGAATATGAGAGTTGGAGCGGACGATACCACGAAGCTTCCACCGTACTCGAAGACCGATCAAAGAAAGTGGAAGAGGTGAGCGACGAAATGGAAAGAGATCTTCGTTTGCTGGGAGCTACCGCCATTGAAGACCGTCTGCAAGATGGCGTTCCAGAAACGATTGCCGACCTTAAGCTTGCGGGCATAAAGATCTGGGTTGCTACCGGCGACAAGCTGGAGACCGCAATTGGTAAGCACTTCTTTCTGTCCGTGTTGCGTCGGCTGACCTTTTTTTCACAACCAAGCTATTGGATACAGCACGAATCTCATTGCAGTCGATGCGAACATCATCATCATCCGGGGTGGCGATGTCGGCCCTTCAGTCTACCAGCAAATGACGGCAGCTGTCGAGGAGTTCTTCCCGGAGGATAGCCACGTTCTGGAAAGGGAGGGTACTGCTGAGGCTGCAACTTCAGATTTGGGTCCGTATCAATTGCGCCGTCTGAATACAAGCGCCCCCTCCATTGTAGGCGAAGGTAATGGTACACGGCCCGGAGGTTATGTGCTTGTTATTGACGGGACGGCGTTGGGTCATGTGGGTGCCCCTTGCATATGGCTTCAGAGCGCTCATGCCCGATCCAGGCTCTTGCTGACGATCAGAGCAAGCGATTGCTGCTGCATCTCGGCACTCGCTGTGAGGGTGTCATCTGCTGTCGTGTCTCTCCACTTCAGAAAGCCCTTGTTGTCAAACTCGTCAAAGATGGGCTTCGCGTAATGACTCTTGCTATTGGTGATGGTGCCAACGATGTCAGCATGATCCAAGCCGCTGATGTTGGTGTCGGGATTGCTGGTGAGGAAGGTTTACAGGCTGTCAATTCGTCCGATTACGCCATTGCCCAGGTATGCCACTCCTATCAAGGACACGTGCAGCAGCTTATCTTTTTCAAACAGTTTCGGTTCCTCAAACGACTCCTTCTCGTCCATGGTCACTGGTCTTATGCGCGTAACGGCACGATGTAAGTTATTTTGAGTTGACCGATTCCAACATCGCGTGAACTTGTTGCAGGATCGTCAACTTCTTTTACAAGAATATTGTAGCAGTAGGAGTACTCTGGTGGTTCCAAATTTACTGTGGTTGGAGCTCTGCATAGTGCGTCTATCTAGACATGACCTCTTTCATTTCTCGACTGATTTTTCAGTGCTTTCGAATACACTTATCTCCTTTTCTGGAATTCCTTTTGGACTATTGCTCCCGTGCTTGGTATCGGCCTTTTTGACCGCATAGTTGGTATGTCAATGTGGTTTCGTTGTATTGTTGTCTCAATTCGCTCCAGATGCCGATGTTCTTATGGCCTTCCCCGAGTTGTACCGATATGGTCGTGAGCGGACGTGGTTCACTTTGAAATTGTTTTTCATTTATATGATTGACGGCGTCGTACAGGTATGTACGCTGATCTGTAGACTGCCGGGCGCTGACCGTTCCCTATAGTCCGTCTCGCTGTATTTCATTGTCACATATACATATTTTACTACCACCACGCGGACTGACGGCTACGGCATTCAGTTATACGAGTACAGTACAGTAAGTCACTTGTCAAGTTCCTCGTCATTTTCTAACATTCATTAGACGATGGTTTTTTCTGCCGTAATAGCCGTCAGTTTATTCAACGGTCTTAATACTAGTGCTTGGACTGGGTGGGTCTTCTTCGCGGTCTTTCTCGGAATTGTGTTGTTGCTGGTTTATACGGTAATAGGTTCTCTCTACTCCTGCAATCCAACAGCTCATTACTCTACTGCAGCTCGTGTATAATTCAATCAGTCCAGGCTGGTTCGTAACCGACGTCTACGGCAACAACCAGTTTTTATTCGGTTCTGCCTACTTCTGGCTGTGTCAGCCTATCTGTGTCGCGATTGCGCTTCTTCCTAGGTATCTATACCGCGCATGGCAAACTGGTTATGCACCCGGCGATTTGGAACTTCTTCGTTACATCAGAAAAACGCAACCAGATCTTGATATGGTTGCCGTGTTGCGACATGATGGCAGTAGTGCAGCGCCACGGTCTTCACTCTCGAGGCGGAGGCCGCCATCACGGACGTCTCGGCCGGTCTCACTTTCGTCAATGCCCTCGGGTACTGCGATAGCGGGGACATCAGCCATGAACTACAGCGTGGATACGCTTTCACTGGATTCTCACAGGATCCCCGTGAGCCGCACAGACATGTGTACAGGCGTGCGCACCGTTCATCGTGGTTTCGACTTTGCGACCGAGGAAGACGGCGTTGCAATGCGTCGGATGCAAAGCAATCTGTCCGAGCGCCGACAGAGTAATCGTCATCTTCCTCTAGAGTCGGAGCAGTCAGCAAAGAGGAAGACTTCCTTGCGCATCTTCTCCTCGCTCAGGCGTAAAAAGCCCCCAACACCGAACAAGGATGCCTAACCGCTCGGTCACTCACGTTTGCTGATCTATTCCTATTTGTCTTGCCTTACACCACCTACACCCATTGTATGCTTTGCTGTAGCATTTTGGTTATTTATTCACCCTCACGATATCAGGATTAATGCGACGAGCACAACTCTATACACGAGTACTATTTGGAACCGGGAGCAAATACATTGAGGTACTACACAGATGCTACTACAATAAAGACTATGGCCACCGAATCATGTTATGACGTCGTCCCATGCGCCCCATTCACCACCAACTATCCGCACCTCAACCTTTTCCCCAGATATTCCAAAGTACGCAGCCTTGAACCATGTTTTCATGTCTTCTTCTCCAAATGGGCCGTAAGACTCTCCTGGCTGTTGTCCAGATACACTCCACCTGTATTCATACTTGACGTCGGCGGAGGGGGGAAGCCAATCGTCTTTGACTTGGCCACTGGATCGTACGCTGCGGACAAGTTCTTCATAAGTCCTTGAGTAGATGTCGGTATCCCCAAGCGACATGATATTCGATGCGAGATGAGTGATCAGGTCGATTTCCGTTATACCCTTCGATGGTTGCTTGTCCACCAACATATTCGAGGCGTCCTTTGATATACCGTTTGCGTGTTTACTAGAGACTGCAGTCAGTACATGGTACATGGTTGTTTTCGCGTGAAGAACGTACGCAGAACCCTTCTTCGGCCTCACACCCAAGCGCTGCAATGCCTCGAGCACTGTTTCTCCGCGCCTGAGCATACCGACAAGTTGGATCTCCAACGCGCTTTTACCACCGCTTTGTTCAAGCTCTCTCTCCTCCGCCTTCATCTTTTCCCTTTGTATCCTGTCCTGATGGCGTTTCATGCGCCGGGCTGTCTTGATCTCCTTTTCGTCGACGCCGTCCATCCACCGATCATGCACGGCGTGCGGATCAAACGTCTTCACATACGTCCCATCCGCAGCAAATTTTCCCTCCTCCATCTCCTCCCGCATGTTGAACGACGACATTTCGTACCCCATTCCAGCCTGCTTCCTCCGCTTCGCATCGTCCTCATCCTCTGGCTCGTCCTCGTCCTCGCTCTCGCTCTCTCGCCCAGACTCGTTAAATTCTTGGCCTTCAATATCCCCGAGCCGCAAGAATTCGTCCTTGTCTTGTGAACGCGCGCCATCTCGGTTGTCTTTGTTGGCTGCTTTTTCTCCGATGGAGAACATGTCGTCCTCATCGCCACCTGCATCACCAACCTCGTCTTTTCTGCGACTGTAGACGACGCCCTCCCCGTCGTCACTCGAGTCGCTCTCGTACCCTTCGTTTCGTACGCGTCCTTTACGTTTTGCGGATGGGTTCTCGAGTGCATTGTCAACCTCTTCTGCAAAGTTGATGGGATCATCGCTGGGGTCGACAAAGCGCAGTTTCTTTGCTTTGGGGAGCTGTTGGATGGAAGACTCTCCGAGAGTGGCAGAGCGCTTCTGCGCTGTGCGAGGCTGCATGTTTCATGCAGAGTTGAGGATATGTCACTTGTTTACGCGTGTTTATCATATGACCATAGATATGTCACGTTACTGAAGATTAACGTTATCGTATGGTATCGTAAGAACAAATCGAATCAAAGAGCAGTGGCTTTCATGATGGCACCGACATACGCAAGCTGGTTCTCGATGGAGGCACGCGAAACGAGAAGAGTGCTCGAAAGTCCCCTCAAGCGGGTAGGAACCTCAAGCTTCTCCGCAATACCGGCGTTCTCGGACGAGTAGAGCACACAAACTTCTTTCCCGACTGGAGCGATAAGCTGAGCAAGGTGGCTCAGCGCGACCAAAAGGATGAGCAAAGAGTTTCCTACCGTGTGCGATGACTGGAAGCGTTGGAGGAGTGTCGAAAAACGCTCCTGCTGCGTAGCCTCCGCAGAAGGGTCAAGAACGACCCGAGCCGTGCCGTCACTCTTGAAGGTACTGACCATGGCAAGTGCATCTTCAACGGAGTAGAAGAGCGCCACTTTGCTTCCGGAAGAGTTACCAATCAGTATGTCACTTATCCGTGCTTTGATTTCGCTAGAGTCTTTGAGAACCAGCGGAAGTTCGACGCCATCGCCAAAAATCACTTTGAACGTTGTCGATAATCTGCGACACCAATGAGTCAGATTTCATAGCAATTTGGACGAAGCCTAACTCGTTTTTAGCGGCAGGCACACAATTTGCTGCGGACCCTTGGTATCTGGAGTAATTTAGCATGCGAGCGCGGATGGCAACATTCATTGAACTGACAGCGGGCCAAATATAGTTGAGCGGAACGAGGACTGAGTCGTGCTGAAAGAATCAAAAGACGCTTGGCTAGATGGAAAGAGTTGTTCCTTGGCGAGCTCGATGCTAGATCGGCCTCGTCAATATGAGATGAAAGCTCCAGATGTGAAACACGTTACTTTTTTCTCACAGCCTCATCTGCCGGGGGAGTAACAACGGATGTAACAGGATTGCTATCAGTGGGCAGAGATGAAGTTTGCCGCTCCCTCTCAGACACAGGGCGGGGGGTATCCGCAACATTGTCGCTTGTCGTGGGCTCCTCTGGAGTTTTGGCCAAGGACTGGTTGGGTGGTTCCTCCTCGCCTGGCACTGATGCCACATTTGATGCTTGGGTTTCAACTTCTTGTGGTTGTGCTACAGCATCGTCCTCGTAATCAGGAAGAGGTTCAGGGTCTACTTGAAGCCCTGCCAGCCGAAGCAGCTCATCTCCAGAGGGTGGGTTTTCCAGCTGGGGATTCGGTGTCGTTTGGTGGCCTTGATCAACTACATCTTCATCATTCCGCGACGTGGCCTGAAGCTTGTCCTTTTCACTCGTGTCACCGGCAACCAGATCATCTTCAATCTCATCGCTCTGATCAATTTCTGTGGTGCTTACAAACTTTCCCTTGACGCTCTTCAGAGCACCTTTGGAAACGGTAAGCAGGGAGCTACGGCTCCTAGTGATTAGGCCAGAAGAGGATCGGCCGGGACCAGGTTTCCAACCGCGCTGGGCGGTAATGCCACTTGAACCACTGGTGGATGGTACACTTGCGTGAAGGGACATGAGGCGGGCTTTGGCAGATATACGGGATTGATTGTCCGTAGTCTCAAGCGTCGTTGTATCAATGAGTTTGACAAGCGGCTTCGCAGCCCTAACACGATGGTGAGGAATGGTGGGGTCTTTCTCAGCTTCCGAGGGGCGTGATGGTGATGTGTCGAAAAGGGGATCATAAGCGCTGACGGCTGGTGAAACAGGACCCTGAGATTGAGGAGCAGCACCCTCTGGAGACGGTGAAGTAACTGGCAATGGAGATTGCGGTCGT
>JBBPTX010000382.1:0-28639 GCA_038094595.1 Pulveroboletus aff. annulatus
GGGGAAGAGGGCCATGAGCTCGTGGCCGGTGGGGGGTGCGGGGTACTTGCGTGGGCCGGGGTTGGCATCCTGGGTGAGGTTGACGTCTGGAGGGGGATCAGCGGGGGTTGGGTGGGCACGCATCGCGGTCACCTCGCAACGAGCTCGGGGAGAGGGGGCGTCTAGAGGCAAACTTGGGCGTGTTGTGTTCGGTGGAGGAGGAGGAGGGGGAGGGGGAGGAGGAGGCGTCAGCGACGGGGCGGAGGTGGAAGGACATGGGGAGACGAGACGCACGACGGATGGGATTATATCTTGGACGAGCCCGGGCCGGCGAGATCTTGGCTTTGGAGAGATCGCCTGGGACAGCTCCTGTCAGTTCATTTCTTGTGCGAACACGCTGGCTATTTCGTTTCCCCGTGATGGCTTCTGTCATTCCGATCATGAACACGATCGCCTATGGGAACATGTGACGTAATCATCTTGTCGACCATGACCACCACCCGCTTATCACGGCGAGAAGACGCGGTGTAAGTTCCCTGGATGATACGCCTCGTCTTGAAAACGCATTGCCGCCACGAGGTCGCAGAGTGTCTAACAAGCGTGGCAGCCAATACAGTCATCGCTCGGTTGCCGAGGATGGAACGCCTCATCCATACTGATCTGCGAAGCTCGCCACCGGATCGCACCTTGCCATCGAGGATCGACCATTTTTGCGCTCTTCCCTTCCACAATCCCCTCCATATTTTCCCTCGGTCATTCCATATGTCATTCGTTCATATCATAGCGGCGCTTATGAAACTTTATCGCGTCTGTCCTTGATGGCGTTGATCCCGGCGTGCCGCATTTTCAATCCCACCGTTCAATGCGAAAATAAACAAGGTTTGTGCCTTTGATACCCCTGCCCACGATTCTCACTAGAACGTCGTGCAACGCTCGCCACGTCATACCCTTGCCCGGCACTTTGGCTAGGCGGCCGCACTGCGGACATGCCCTATGCTACTACTCCATATAGCCCTCCTTATCGATACCTCTCGGTCGCACGACAGGGACACCCTCTCCGCGCTCAACGTCTTCTTCGCTTTACCCTCCCTTGGACATGTTCATTCTTGGTGGCGCACTCGTCTTCGATAGATGACACCAACACGTATTGCATCATACCATACCCTGTCGTTCACATTTTCAGGGTTCCAATCCTTACGGCTTCCTGTTGCAACACATTCCCCCTTTTTACCAAATCAGTGGCGGACGGCCTGCAACGTACTTATGTACATGGTGTCATTTCAGGCAAGACCGTGTGCGGGGGTGCTCAGGGTTGTGGGTTTACGCCATCTGCGTACGTGAGCACATCGGATTCGGACGATGATATCATCCTTGCCCATTTCAGAGCGTCGACACATGATGGGCCTGTCCCTAACATGTTTTCATCATCATCAAACCTTGCGCGCGCACCCGCGCCCGCGCCGACGTTCTTGTTCGAGAAGCGTGAGAAGCGCACGGAATGCGATCAGTTGTGCGGTGCACCGGCGATGGCGATGGCAATGCATGGCCAACTCTCCCGCCCCTCGCCATCGCGTGGTCGGCGACAGTGCGGGGCAACGGGCAAGGTACCCATCCCTCCCCCACCCTCGAATACCACCGCACGTGACACGGACATGACCCCATCCCTCCCTGCCAGCGCCGAGCCGGAATGAATGAATCAAGGGTGAATCGAGTGCTTGCTGCACACGTACATGCCAAGGAACGCACGCGATAAGCCCACCCGTAGCAGAGATAAGTGTGCCCCATCACGCTGCTGCATATCGCCATCCGCTCTCACGTCGCGTCGACGCGCTGTCACTGTGCGACCAACATTCAATCATCCAATTCAAACTTGTCTCATTGAGAAGGAACAGAGCCGAAATAGCGTGAATGGCATAAATACCGCGTTGGTTCGAAAATGAAAGGTCAACGGCTGATAATCAATGAAATGTCGTGCGTGTCGTCATTGGGATGCGTCGCGAACGTGTAGGCCGCCACATTTTCGTGCTTCATTTTACATCGTCTCCTTTTGGTCCCGGCTTACCATATACGGCCGTCCGGGAACGTCGGTGGAGAGGTGTGAACGGGGTCGTCTGGATAGCTGCTACCGCTCGCGGTGTAATACGGTGGCGAGCCGGCGCCGCCTCGGTGCCCCTCGGGTCCGGGCATCAGCTCCCCCCGCTCATTCGCCCGCATCCCCGTCCCCCCGCTCGAAAACGACAGGTACGCCGTGCTCTGCGACGAGCTGTTCACCGGGGACACCAACGGCGGAGACGACGACGACGTCCCGCACGACGAACTGTACTCGGCGAACAGCACCGACGAGAGCTGCGACAGCGGCGTCTTGGAGCGCATCGACCCCGCGGGCGAGAGGGACGCAGTCATGGCGCGCGACAGCGTCCCCGTGGCTTCTCGCGAACCGAGCGACGCGATCGTCGTCATGCGCCGCACGAACCCGCCCATCATCGCCACGTACTCTTCCCCGTCGCCACTCCCCGCACTGTCCGGCCCGTCCTCGTCCTCGTCCTCGCCCTCATTTCCGTCTGCGTCTGGCGTATGCAACGACGACGCGTCGGGGAATCCCGGCCCGGGAGCACGTCCACCCCGGTGTCCTTGCAGGACCCCGTGCTCATCCACATCCGCACCTGACGACTCGGACGCCGTCTCGACCTGTCCACCCGGCCTTGTCATCGGGTTATACATGTCCAAATACGGATACGTTGGTCCACACGCCCCATAGCCATATGCATACACGATCGCCTCCCCCATCGTGTTTTTTTCGGACGCAGATCCAGCGGTGTGGCTGGACGTGCTGGGGGAGGTCGAGACCGCGCTCGGATGGGACGCATGTCGAACGGTGGTGGTGGTGGTGGTGGTATCGATTGCCAAGCCTGCTTTCCTGACGTCGGCGACGATCCCGGGACCGGTGCCACGATGGCCTGGACGCCAGGACGGCCCAGATCGGATCTCAGATGCATCACGCGTGCTCTGAACGTCCCGCTCTAGATGGGGAGAGCTATTAGGCGGTATTGTGTCACAAGTCACCTTGGTGACGGAAAGGCGACTCGTTCGTCGGAGCAGGTGAGGTACCGACGAGACGGGGTGTGTGTGAGATGGCGTTTCAGATCGGGATGGGTAGCTCGTCACATGAGTGGATGGCCTTCGGGAGGTGGGTGGCGAGATCTTGAGAGGAGGCATGTCTTTGGGAGGAGAACGCGAGTGGCCCGTGCAGGACGTCGACGGCGCAAGGGTGCTGGCAGAGTTGCTCCTGGGCAACGTGACGTTGGACTGACTGAGCGTACGGTCAGAATCCGATCGTGTGATCCATACAGTTGATTTGAAAATCTCAAGTGGGGAAGTCGGCGTAGGCGACATGTCTTCGGAATAAGATGCCAAGTGCGGCGAATACCGGGCGATGCTCCACACAGAGGCGGGATGCCGTATCTTGTGATAACAACGCAGAGTGTAGACAAACAACAGCTGAAACACGAACAATGGTCAATATTTACCCCGGATAACGGTCGAGGACAGACTCACCATTATCGCACACGTGACAACAAGTCGTGCGACGGCCGCAGCTATCCAAGCAGAAGGCGATGCTGGATCGCACGGAGAGGTGACTGCGTCCGCGGATGTATACCAGGAAATATCGATATCCCAGCCACATCGCTGACCCGGATGCCACATCAATACAAGAACAAGATTCGTCACAGCGCTCGCAGATAACAAGAGGAGATAACATGCCCGAAGAAGCGATCTCGTGTGGCGCCAAGCGTGTGGATGACTTTGTCGGGGAAACAGCGGGGTCAATAAGGAAGTGATCACGAGTGCAACCACGAGCGCAGACACGATGCCAAGCACAAGTGCACAAATATGTTCAGTATCACGCGAGCGAGTGACGAATGCAATAAAGTATCGGACGGTCGTGTATGTTCCCCATATACCTGGGTGCGTGTCCACGTAAGGTATGGCAACCCCCCAAAGAGCCGAAACGAACAACATACCGAAGAGGACTTCAAATACAATGTTGATGGCGTGCAGACGACGAAGCTTCATTTTGGTCTGGTGGTCGCCTAGGCTCTTGTGCTCTGCAGCAGTCATTGGGTCACCTAGTAGGTTGAGACCGAGATCCCAACCTGACGTGGGTCCATCGGGGTGCGTAGGTTGTCGTTGAATGAGGTCCTGGTAAGCCGCGGACGAAAACAAATGGCTCGACGGGCTCTCGTCGCTTTCGGGCGAAGAATGAAGAAAAGATGATGCAGACCGAAAGGGAAGATCAGAAGCCTTCTCGTTGGCAAAAATGGCGTGGTGTAGACTGAGAGCAGCCATGGAAATAGAGTGAGCGTGGTGGCAAGGTGAGCCTGAAGTGGAATGCGTAAAAGATCGTGAGTCTAGAAAAGAGTGGGGCACGAAAGAGAGAAAGACAAACACTTTTTGCTCTTAATAAATACCACGAGGGTCGCTTTACAGTGCCACGGTTATGCGCGTGTAGTCTTGCCCTGCACGTACATTTGAATTGCAACACACGTAGCTCAGGTCAGTATTCAACGACACGTTCAAAAGAACTCTAGACCGACCTACGACCGAGGGAGTCAATGGATGGAGGACCGAGATGGTAGCGCAATGTTCGAGAAGCCTTCCATGACCCTTTTTGATTTTAAATCCAAAACCTTCAAGGTTCTGACATTTCAGCGCCAGATCTTTATCTACGCGTCCAAATTGTACCGACGACCAATCAAAGTGTGAGAATCATGATTCACACCACGTAACTGGAATTGAAAATGTGTCGGCTAGATAACAGAGAGCCTATCAGATTGGGTAAACACTCGAGTCTGATGAAATTAATTGTCCCTCTTTCTGCTTTTTTGCCAATCATGATACGGCAGCCTTGACAGCGTCAAACTCTTCTCTGTCAAGGTTGAACGGGTTGTTTGTAGACGAGGTGTCGTCAAAGATGGCACGCAGGCTGCGTTTTTGCTCCTCAGAGAAACCACTGCCGCACAATACCAGATATGTGTGAAGCAGTCTAACCAAATCAATGAGTGCAGTGCACACTCGGTAGAGGAATAGCTCTTCACCTTACGACGTTTTCTTGAAATTCGGCATCTCTTTCATTTTCACCGTCCGGACCGAAAGGAACAGGTTCGATTAGGGCAGACACAAGTGCGTCTAATAACGAGGAACCATCTGATTCTCTGCCCTTGCAAAGTGCTTCTGTGACGATAGGAGAAGTCGATACCGACGTCGGATCCGAGAGCATGGAGGCATGTGAATTGGGATGCACTGGTGCACTGGCAGACGAAGGCGAGTGTACGCCGTCTGGTGTGCTCGAAGGCTCCTCGGACGTGGGGATAAGTAACGTATTAATGAGGAAAGCCGTTTTGCGCCGCAAGGTGATGTCAGAATCTGACAGGGCATGATGACATGGCTTGGCAAAGCAGCATTCAAGTCAACCTACCTTCAAGGGAATTGCGTAGGGCGTTCCAACCCTGCATGTCAGTAAACTTTTTGACTGCAGCAGCGTTGTGCTTCAGTAGACCCGACAGCGCATACATGGCTTTCGATCGAGTGCCCGCAGAGTTGGAAGAAGGGGATAGGCACGCAAGAATGACAGGAATGGGATCCAAGGACAAATACTGCAATCAACAGGTCACAGGGGTCAATTTCGGCAGAGATCAAGTCCCGCGACCTGTCCTTACGGATAATTGGGCTGCCGGGTTGTTCTGCAGTGCTGTTCCCAGTACCCACAGCGTTTGTAACCTCAGGCCGTCTGTGGTGGAGGGAAGGCCAATAAGCTCGTGTAAAGGTTCCCACATCCTCAGCTTTTGCAAGTCTATGAGGTGATGAACACACGTGCAATCGTTGAACGGAGACCAAAGTACCATTTGCGTTATCAATGCTTTCCACAAGCTGTTGGGCAGGTCAGTCCCACATTGTTCATTCGATGTCGCGGGAGACACGTGCCATTTCCAAGTCATCCATGGCGGCTATCCGTTGGTCCTCGTCTTTGGAGACATCGAGAGCGATGTCGAGGGCCTCCTTCATGAGCTGTGCATCTGGTTTTCCGAGAATGTGATCGATGACTGCAGGGTCAAGATCTCTTCGATTAGACGTATCTGCAGCTTCTCCAGGTGTAGAGTGTTCAATTCCCCATCGTAAAAGAGACTCCATGACTAGGTCGGTCGGTCGAAAGATATCTAGCCGGTTCGGCTCCCATCGGCACTGTTGCGGAGTATGGCGGGGTTTAAACTCTGGTATATATGCTTTTTGGCCTTTAATCGTTTGCGCGTGCAACGACAATGGGTGAGTTTTCCGTTTTGAACTTTTGCAATCCGGTGATGATCCTTTCTTATACCATACGTTTTACCACATTCCGAACACATTGTGTGGACAAAACCTTGATTTCAGCCTTGTCTGATCCTTCTGCACGCGTTTTGGTCTGACTGTGCTAATTGCTTTTTGCAGGTACTATTGAATCTCATCAGGTGTGTCATTTATCGGTTGTTGTCCTTTTCTCCCGATGAGATTTATTTGATGGGCGGACCGACCACTTTTGCCGTCAAGTCCCCTCGTGTACAATCTGGGGATGGCGAGAGTCGCTGTGGAAATACATCGAAATCTGATTCTCTTGCAGTCCGTTGTCGTGCAGCTATTCATCACCCACTCGTAGGTTCCCTGGATGACAATTGCCGTACTTCCGCCACGTCATTACCGTGTCCACAACGTGTTCTCTGGCACGCGTGTTGGTCATTGGCTGTGAGAGAGTCGCGCATTTGAGCACGCGCAGAGTATATAGCTTGGTAGTGTGCAGTGTTTCTGTAATCGATGCATCGACGAGTCGCCCAAACCACTGCTGCAGTCATTCCGCGCACATTCTCGACTGACAGGCTCGCGAGGTTCAGTGACCCCTCCCGAGTTGTTGCTGAAACGACAAACTATTATGGTTCAGAAGACGTCTATATTCCTCGCCAAGAAAGTGCCGAAGTCGGCGGCTACGACGTGACCACCCACGACGACGACGAGCAACAGCACTGGCGACGTCTCGACTCACGCGGCGAGAGTATCCTGAGTGGTTTGGACGGCCCAGACGAAGAGCAATTCGATAGGATGAGGAGGAGCCCGGAAAGCATGCACCATGCGAGCTCTCTCAACAGGGTCTCAGAGGAGGACCCAGATCCTCCACCCACGGACCCCAATAGTCAGCAGTTCGAGCCAGATGACATTCAAGAGGCCATTGAATGGGAGTTGGAAGAAAATGGCCTGTACACGGGTGAGCCTTGCCCTCATATCTCAGCCTTCTTTTGACAATAGTCGTTTAGGCTCGTACAAGCGACTATTGGCACTGTATTCGTTGGTGCTACTGTCGGCTTTGATTACCTTTGCGGTCCTTGCGATATTGCCCCTTCTCGTATGGCCCCAGTCTTATCCGACTTCTCCCTCTCGCTATCCGCCATTCTTTCCGTCCCCCCTCCCGGAGATTCTCCTCTCCTCGGCCATGTTTGCCCTGGCGCACCATCTGCGCGTTCCCCTTTACACAATCTTATTGCTTCTCCTGCGTCCTGACATAGCCTCGCTTCTAACCACCTTCTCGCACGTGTTGCTTGTCAACCTATTACGCCTCGCCTCCCTTGCGTTGCTGCAAGTCCGTCACAATATGCAAGGTCTCAAACCAACGTGGCAAGACCCATCCTTTCTCACCGTATGGTGGCTTTCCTTTAATATCGCAGAGGTCTTGGTGTCTCTCGTACAAGGGTATCAACATATCGCGCTGTATCGCGATGTCATGGTGCCGCCAGGTAGGGAACGCGAGTTTTTAGAGCGGCTCAAGGATAGGGCCACACCCCCTCTGAGCAACGGGGATGCTGGTGGATGGCAGGGCTCCACCGAGCAACTACCGGGGGATTCTCGTGGTGATCTCGGACAACTCGAAGACCAAGCCGGCCCAGTTTCACACAGAGATGATACAAACACGCTCAACTCGCGCATTCAGCACAATTTCGACCAGCTGCTCGCTATAAGAGCTCGAGAAGAACTCGAGGACGTATATGGTATCGCTCCCATCGTGCGTCTCGTTCTGCCTACGCACTACGTCCGTGTTCGTACTTAACATGCATTTGACAGAAAATTCCCGTCTTCGTGTCGTGCCTGCAACGTTTCGATTCGACCATTCTCTCCGTCGGTCTCACGCTGCTCGTGTCGTCTGCTTATCTCCGCTCCCCTCTTTCTGTCCCGGTTGAAGATAGCAGGATCATTTCATACCCTGTCATCTCACATAAACCGTTCGCCGTCACCTTTCCAATCGTGCTACTTATTCACGCATCTCTTGCGTCGCTTTATACGCCCATGATTCTTCCCCGTATCGGTATCCATACTGCTGCGTACGTGAGTGTTCTCGTCAGTCTGATGTGTTTCTTTGCTGGCCTTGCGGTGTGGAGAGTACTGTCGTAACTCCTAGTGGCAATCACCAAGGGCAGCGGAGGGACGTTGTATTATCTAGAGCATCAGCTTGCTTATCTATTCGCGATGTGTCTTACGGACTCTGACGAAATGCCAAATTTTTTTTAAAAATTCAGTACTACTTTTTGATGGGCGCGGTAAACACGCGGGCGATGCAGCGGCCTAGATCAACCAAAAATAAGATAAAATAGAAAACACGAGGTCGCAATTCAGATCCGTGGATTAGGAATAGGGTGGAGCAAGATTCATCCACTTACGAAGGTCGACGAACTCAGTGAGCGTCCATCATTGAGTAATTCTATTGCTAACGTACAACTTCTGCAGTCCGTAACGCGCTCTCAATTATGCGTAATCTTCGTCATCTCCGCTGAACAGTCTCCCAGTCCAGCGTGCGAGGATACACCCTGTGGCACCAAACAAGAATGACCAGTCAAACAAACCTCCAAACAGGGAGTACTGAGGCAGCGAAGAGAACAAGTTAACGTTATCGTCGTCCCCTATCATGCCTGACGAGGAGGCATGCGAAGGGGGGAACATCGTCCGTAACTGGACTAGTGTGCTGAGAAGATAGATGCCCTGAAATAAAGGTCATTACAACGACACACAATCCCCGGACGGGACGTGGGAAGCCACACCATGAGCTGTGCTAATAGAATCAACATCAGGGAGGCGGAGATATTGCGAGATGTGATTCGGAACGCCTGATCACGGGGTTGTTCATTCGATGCGCCTTTTTTTATATTCGTTGGTGTAATCGGAACCGACTTACGTTCGTGACACCTCTGAGGACCACTCTGACACTGCTAAAGATGATCGCTCCCACGAGCGCCAAACTGATTTGCCTAGATAACGACGGGACGTTTATGCTTGGCTTCCCAGAGGCAGCTGGCAAAAGGGAAAATAAGTAAGCGAGGATATGTGCGATAATATCGCCGTAAGAGGATGTTTTGTCGTCCAAGGATGACGGTGGCGATAATAGGTTCATGACAGACTGGCAGGGGCAAGTGTATCAGTGAAATCAGGCGGACAAAGTAACGTCATGTGAGCACTCGCACTGAATACCCTGCACACGCAGTATACCGCCCATGTTCTGCTAAGAATTCTGCCGCGGATGGAAAGCGCAAATTCAGTTTTTTCGCGATTGCGTTTCAACGTTGCTACCCTTGTCGTCATCTGCGACTCGAGGGCTTGCAGGCCGATGATTTCTTGTTCCATAGAACCCTGATCTAGAGAGGGGAAAGGATCCGACTACATCGCCCGCCATGTAATTGAAAAAGATATGAAACCTTACGTGCATCACGCTTGGAAGTGACCCGGGATAGCCACGAACCATCGACCTGTGGCTGTCATCGATACTCAGCCACTACTACATACCAGGCCGCACCAACAGAGAAGCTAGTACCTTTGAAGCTCCATATGCGTCGAGATCACGAGTGCGGTCACGTAAGTCGGACCGCACCCGTTCGAGCGCATTCTCCGCCGAAGCGATCGAAGCAGCGGAAGGGACAGCCCTAAATGTCGAGGTGAGGCGTTCCCCTGTGTCACAAACAAGCAATAACTTACGCCTTGCGGGCAAATATACCCCATGCGCCGTTCACAGCCCCAAGACCCGATAAAAGGCCGAGGATGATAGTCCCGAGGACGACTAGTCGGGCGGCTGTTGATGTGAGGGGGTTGTAGGACGTAAATTCCGCGGGAAGTGGAACGAATGACAGGATAAAGATAAATAGAGTGACGGGGAGTAAAAATACGACAGCTCGGATGCTGAGAAGGCTGGGAGTCTCTACAGGGCCCGTTTAATTATCATGGATCACGAGGTACGAGGTGACGATGACGAACCTGAGCGATAGGTAAGCACCATGCAGAAGGAGGCCGGAATGAGGACAATGATGGTCGATAGTAAGAGGAAGAGAGATGCCTCCCATGTGTACAGTCGAACGCTGAGATCGACGGCGTCAGTCGCCGGATAATAACAGTGTCACGAAAGCTCTCACTATGGGTCAAGAAGGCCAAAGCCTTGACAAAGCAGCATTGCAAACAACATACAGCACTCTGTGAAGCAGAGTGAAAAGGACGACTGCGCAAGAGCGGAATGCCACGACTTTGTTGGGCCTGGCTTGGGCATTGTCGCCGACTGTGGGAGACCACTGTCTTGCGTGGCAGGGGTGAGGGAACCGAGATCATGGTATAATCCTCTTCGAAGGAATAGGCGACAACACAGGAAAATGCAGATACTAGGACAAGATCGGTCAGTATTCAAGACGCGCAAGGCGAGTACAAACCTCGCGGCAAGCAGCGGGAACTCTGCCAGCAACATCGTGGTCATGGTATAACGTCTAACCCTAACCTCGCCGTGGGGTTTCGGCACTGCCGCACGTGCTGCCGAATGGGATGTACAGCCATGGCCTGCGTACAACGCGACGACAACGTCGACAACTGCGACGAGGAACGACATGAATGAACTAAACAACAAGGCTGAGCCAACGACTAAACTTGACAACGAACAAGCGACTGGGACCAGCATCTCGCAACCTCAGCTACCGCGGCCATCGGTGAGAATCCCAGCTCATCGTTTCTGGGACGTATTGAAGCCAAGTATAGCAGGGGATTATTTCAGCTGCTCAGAGAGGCGACCTTGCGACCATTCAACAACTTGTTGAGTCGGGTAATGCAACTGTGAATGACCGAGATGACCAGAATGTGTGCGTGTCACTCACCGAATACTCCCGACTGCGCACACGCTGATTTTGCCGTGCAGTACGCCGCTCCACTGGGCTGCGATTAATGCCCAGCTGGCGACTTGTCGATATCTAATAGAACAAGGCGCCGAGGTTGATGCCATTGGTGGTGATCTTCAAGCGACACCACTTCAATGGGCAGCGCGAAACGGATACCTTTACATCGTACATTTACTCATATCAAATAATGCGGACCCGACTATCGCAGACTCACAGGGCTACAATGCTTTGCATCTGGTCACTCACTCATCTTCTGTAATGCCGCTGCTCTATTTGCTCCACCAGCCAGTCAACGTGGATTCGCGTGACCTACAGGGACATACGTCTCTCATGTGGGCAGCATACCAGGGAGACGCGCTCTCTGTTGATCTGTTATTGAAGCATGGCGCAAATCCCAATTTGAAAGATGATGCCGGTCTTACTCCCCTTCACTGGGCTGTTGTGAGAGGAAACCGGGTCATCCTTCGTCGACTCACCGAGATGGGCGCGGATATCCATGTTAAAGACGCGGAAGGACGAACCCCAAGAGACATGGCTATCGAACTCAAGAGTTTAGGCGCGTGGAAGCGTGCCATGGAGGAAGGTGGCATGTCTGAATTTGGCGTAAAGAAAATAAAGCCACTGAACGAGGTACGTAGCATTGTTTGTTGCTACGTTTGAGATCTTGTTCACACTCTTGGTAGAGAAATACCAAGATTGCCATCTTCCTACTGCCTTCTGTATTCCTGTATATCATCTTTACGACCTTGAGTATTCTTCCGTGGTATACCGGTATCCTGCTTTCAATGGCTGAATTTTTCGCCATGCACCACGTGAGTTCTACTTCGTTGGATCGGCTTTATCTTATTTACGATATATGAAGATTGTCACCCGTGTTCTTTTAAACAAGGACAGTTATACAGGGACCGTCAATCAGAGCCCATACTTCGCAGGGATCATCGCAGGGTCGATACTATGGGTTGGATATGGCTGGGCAACCAGACTTGTCCGAGGTGATCTGCCATCATTATTCATTGTTGTAGTAGTTTTGTCTCACCGCATTTGGCAGAAACGCCTGAACACTCGTTCATCCACTTGGCTTTTGCATTGATTCTCGGCCTTTGTGCATACAACTTTTTCCGAGCAATTACCCTTGATCCGGGTGCGTGCCCTCGGCCAGCAAACGACGGAGAGCTGAGATCGGTATGCACTGTTTCCATCTTTCAATGCCATGCTCATGCGAGGTTTTTGTAGATAATAGAAGACTTAGCTTCAGAGGGACGACTCAATGGCCAGACGTTCTGTATTCAATGCATGGTAAGTGTCATCTTATGTTTCGATACCTCCTCTACAAGTTGTATCTAGGCAAGAAAACCCCTTCGGTCGAAGCATTGTCGTGTATGTGACAGGTGTGTAGCAAGAAGTGACCAGTAAGTGTTTATTACCCTTCATTGGTCCTCCCTGACCTATTTGTTCTGTACAAGTCACTGTCCATGGGTATGGAATTGTGGTTCGTTCGTTCGCTTGTCCTGACAAACTCGCCCAGTCACTGACATTTTTCGCTAGTTGGTTCAAATAATCATCGGCAATTCTTGCTATTCGTGACAACGCTTGTCATCGGCATCGTCTTATTCGACTACCTCAGCTATGAATGTGAGCTACACACAGTTCGTTGTGTCATCCGACTAACCATCAACTTCAGTTTTCACTGTCGACCGCCCAAACGAGGTACTTCCGAGCAACTGTTCACCCATCTTTTGCGTCCCGGCATTTAGGGACGGATTCCTTCTTTCTATTTCTCTTTGGTCCACTCTCCAACTCACTTGGACATCCGTACTCCTCGTGACACAGTACTGGCAAGTCGCCCGTCAACTCACTACGTTCGAGGTCTCAAACCTCGGACGATACGGTTTCATGGGCGGCCGCGGGGGCCTCGCCGCAGGTGGCGGCGGAACAGGCGTCCAAATGGGACATCGCCACCACCATCAACACCAGCACCAGCACGGGTCAAGCACTGAGCGCGGCGACGAGGACAGCGAAGCAGAGGGCGGGCACAAGCACAGTCACAGACACGGCAGCCTCTTCGCGATGGCGACTGCACCCGGGACGTGTGGCGGGTTCCTGCTCAACTTGCTCGGACTCGACAGGTTTACGAGGGGGAGAGCCGCGCACGGGCTTGCGCTCGCGTCGTCCAACTCGCGTGCGTTGAATCCATTTGATTTGGGGGTCGTAAGGAATTGCAAGGACTTCTGGACGATGGGGAAGGAGGTTGGCGTCGAGTATGGGCAGGTGTACGATGTTCCAGCTGAAGGATTCGAGGAGGCTAAGAGGAGGAGAGAGATAGAGAGAGGAGAGCTGGAGCATGAGCACGATGCAAGTGGAGGGAGGGGCAAGGGCCTCCTGGCCACACTTGGATTGAGGATGGGAGGTTCAAGCCGGAGGGGGTATGAACCCCTCAGCCAAGTATGATATGTTTGTGCCGCCTTAAAAACGCTCTGCTCCCATTTACTCGCTTGTGGACCTGTACTTTTTGCTCTGTTCCATTGAAAAGTATGGTAACCGACTGCTCGGTGTCGAGTGCTGCTGAACCCAAATATCTGTCGTATATGCGACTTCTGAAGCGTTGACATCCCAAGGAACTTACTGTCCCCCACAATGACAGCCTCCACGCTCATCATGATTTACGCAAATCTCTCCACAGGTCTACACTTGTATTCCAGCTATGCAACAGAACCAGGAAATTAACCTGGAGAAGTTACAAAAGTTGACATGAAACAAGAACCTCAGATCCTGAGGTGGCATGTCTGAGTACCTTGACCGGAGAAACATGCCATCGATCAGGGGTCCGGTTCAAGATGTCCTGGCGGTATATTCGATGACATATCGTTCCAGACAATCTCCGTCAGATTTGGGTTAGCCTGACCCCTGAGGACAAGTCGGAAATTCAGGGATGCCAATAGACAGTTTGAGTAGCTGTTAGATCCATGAGCGCCGGAGACGACCCGCGATTCAGAAAACCTACAGTTTTGATGAAGCGTAAAACCTGTCTGGGTGTCAGTCAGTGAGGATACTATCGGCAATTTTAGACTTACACGGCGACATGATAAATGGTGTTCATGTAAACAACTCCAAGAATGAGCTCAAGTAGAGCGGCCAAGGTCGTCACGAGACCGGTCTCTATGGTCAACCTCGTCAACTTGACCAAGGTAGACTTATTATTATTGAAGTGAGATTTAGAAGGTCGGAGCTATGTAACGTGGTTAACGGACTTGGAAAAGGGGGGGAAAGAACGCACGCTTAATATCATGCAGACTGTAATCGCGAAATCACACACAACGCTACTCCCAAGCCAAGTCTGTCAAACAAGTGGGGAAAGAATTTTATATGGAAGAAAACAATGTATTGTATGCTTACCACTAGCCATGGGGAAACACGATCAGCTGTGCCCATATAAAAGTTCGCGGGGTCAAATCCTAGCTGTAAACGAGTCTGACTTGATGAGACAAGAGTAGCGTAATTTGACTTACAGAAGAAAAGACTACGATGCTGGACAGCTGAAGTAGAGACAACTTAACGAATAAGCACTTAGTGATGCCAAATCCCAATCAGCTGAAACGACATACCATCATGATCGGGATTGTGACCATGGGAGATCTCCAGAGGCATGATATTCTCCATGAATAGAAACCTTGAGTCAGCGTGGTCACTTCTCTTTGTCAGCTACCGGAATATTCGAGTTGATATATTCAAACCTTACCAAGTCCAGAGATAGGCCCCAAAATCATGAATGAAGAATACGGTATAGATGGTCCCAGACCAACAACTGCGATAAGCGTGGTAGTTGACGAAACCCAAAAGCCAGAAAATGTAAATGCGGTTATTAACGTTTCCAGTAGTAGTATGATTGTCACTAGATGGACAATTACGTGCAGCCCAATAGAGGACCAATCAAAGTAATCACCTAATGCCTTGATGGGTCTCCTGTCATCCCTAAATTTAGTAAAATAAATATCTAGGGGAGATTAGTGTCCATCTAAACGTCAACGAAACACATACAGGTCTGGACGACAAGAGCTCCCATCAGGCCGAAACAGAGGGAATATCCAATAACCTACTCGGAGCGTCAGAACCGGCACCAGTGGACTAGGAGTAGCCACATGCAAAGGGTCGGTCACTGGGGAAGTGATCAAACAAATAATGCAAGAGAAGACAATTGCTGGACTCACATGATAGCAAGGTCAGAGGCGAGGGTGTTAAAAATAGCAGGAATATTATTGCTGAATTATCGTTTGTTTATCATGGTTAAGAAGGCAGAGCCCGAGAGGTCACAATGTTTCGTACCTCATTGCTGGTACTGTCAGTGAGGGTTAAGTTGTGGTTTCGATTCCTACCTCAGGTTGATCTCTGGGAGGAATGCTTTATATGCACAACGTCCTGGGAGCCAGGAAGTCACTTCCTGTGCGTATCATGATGTCGGAGAAAATTAAGTTGGCGGGAAACTGTACCAGTATTGGAAGATATCAATCAGCTGTTCAAATAATATAGATGCTGGAAATTGCACTGCTCAGGCCAGTAAATTAGAAAGTTTCGTCGAATGATCGACCATGAGGCGTACCAGACATGAGGTTAGAATGTAATGTAAATCTCTTTCAAGCTGGATCACCACTGATAGAACGTGCTCTGACACGAACTTCACTTGGGTTGAAGATGAGGACTGCTTGGATCAAGTTGGCAGTGCCCAATTACGTGGATACTGATAACCAGTGGCACACCAACCTCCGGGGGCCGGGCTCTACCACACGGTGGACTACTATGATCTGCCGGCCTGAGTGACTTGACACCTCTTGTAATACCAATTTTCAGCAGACCCGTAACTCTTCACTACATTACCTGCTGCATGTATTAGAGTCGAAAACCGAGCAACTGGAAACGTTCGAAATGTACAAGTTGGTCATTCAAGTTGGGTTTGTGAGTGGGCACGATCTGAGGCACGAGGCTCGAGCAAGGAGCTAGAAACAGGACAGTAAATACTGTCTGCAGTTAGTAGATGCCACGCTGTGCTGCTCCGCCAGTGAGGAATTCTGATGATAACTGTTAGTGCATTTCAAATTCGATATCGAGGCAGGTGGACCAACCAATTCCGACTCTTCCCTTTACCAATTCCACGGTGAGTACGGAACGTGGACATGGCCCTCAAAACTATTAATATTATGGCATTGCACTGGTCCGGGAAAACCGAAAGTTCGGAAGAAACTGACCGCAACTTGAATGCAGCCAGATCCTTCCACGACTTTATGGGCAGCGAGTCCTACTACATCTAGGTGGAATGCAAAGACAGGACATTTATAAGCTATCCCCGATGTGCACGTAGAGTAAAAATGCCTCTCCCACGCATCACGATCTACCATCGATTGGTGCATCATCGCCCGCGCGCTCTTCAGTTGGCCTCGCTCCATTCCAGACACGTCAAATGCGACAATACCTCGCTCACCTTCTAAACAACCTTCTTCACTCTCCCCGACAACAGATAACTCCTGTCCTCAGTTCATCTCGGCCCCCACCCGGCGTTATCTACCATTCGGGTCTAGGATCGATCCATATAACTGTCTAGTGCACTAGGACCATGTCAGCAAACATTTCAAACCCCATCGTAGTAACCCTCCGAATGGTCATTTCCCGTTTGCAAAATGGTATATAACGGGCGTGTGCATGGGCCTCCATTTCGTTTCATCCCTTGCAGTGGACAACCATGAGAGTGTCTCACTTTTCTATCGCAGCCGCAATCACCCTCGTCAGAGGCAGCTATTTTAAGAGTATCCCACATAAAATCAAGGAGAGCATCCACGGCCCTCCCCATGGCTGGGTCGCAATCACCCCTGCGCCTTCAAACCATTTCCTAAACCTCAAGATTGCCCTTCTACAACCGCACTTTCCCGTCCTAGAGCAACATCTATGGGAGGTCAGCGATCCAAAACACGAGCGCTATGGCGCTTACTTATCCAAGGAGGAGACCCATGCGTTGATGGCACCCCATCCCGAAGCACTCGATGCAGTCACCGCATGGTTATCTTCTCATGGCATAAAAGAAGAAAATCTCTACCGATCATCAGCGAAGGACTGGGTCACTATTCGCGTTCCCGTTTCCCTTGCAGAGAAAATGCTCGATACGGTATGAATCATGACTTTCTGTGATAATGTACTGAGCTAGACAAACCCAGAAGTACCACGTATACACCCACTCGGACAGCGGGGAGAGCATTGTCAGAACGACATACTACAGTCTTCCAGAGAACTTGCACGAACATGTTGATCTAATTCAGCCAACGACGATGTTTCATCGCCTCAAACCATTCAAGAGCAGCGTGCACTTGTCAAATAAACAGGTGTCCACTAGAAGCCCTTCCGATGGCACAATTACTGGTCCCGCTGGAAACCAAGTTGACGCCAACTGCAGAAGCGCGGTAAGATCGTAGGATCCGGTACCCGAACATCTAATAAGTATCTTCTATAGCTCACTATTAGATGTCTCAGGCAGCTTTACAACGCTGTTGGATACGATACCTCTGCCACCAACGGTAACAAGATCGCTGTCAGCGCTTACCTCGAGCAACATTTCAACGACGAGGATCTCCAGCTGTTCTTCGACTGGCAGAATCCTGCGGCATATGGATCCAATTATACTTTTGTATCCGTACACGGTAATGATGTTTTATTCTTGGACATTCGATCAGTTCGTTGACAGTACGCTTAGGTGGAATGAACAGTCAGACCAATCGAGATCCTCATAAAACTGCCAGCGTTGACACCCAGCTTGCTTTTGGGCTGACATTCCCAACATCCGCGACTTTCTACTCCACTCGTGGCTTGGCGCCCGATTACATCCCTGATGAAGTTCGTCCGGAAAATCAGAACGAGCCATATGCTGAGGTTTGTTCCTTTCCTTACTCGTTATTTCTTTTTTTCCTCAGTTTTATCGCGTTTGATCAAAGTGGATAGACTACGTCTCCTCTCAGGAATATCCTCCTCAGACGATCGCTACTGGTTATGCCGGCGATGAACAGACAGTTCCATACAGTTATGCAAACCGTGTCTGCTCCGGGTTTGCCGCTCTTGGTGTCCGCGGTATCTCCCTCCTGTTTTCGACCGGCGATGTTGGCGTCGGTGATGGTGATCCATACCCAATAAACCAGGAATGCTTCACAAACGATGGCACCAACCGTCCCGCGTTCATTTCACAGTTCCCTGCCTCCTGTCCATAGTCAGTACATTTTGGCAGTTGCATCACACGCTCTGATGGGTATTGGATTCACGCAGCGTGACCGCCGTTGGAGGTACGACTCATGTCCCCGAAATTGCATATGAGCTTTCTGGTGGGGGCTTTAGTCGTTACGCGAGTCCACCTTCATAAATGTCTTCTACGCTTGTTCTGATCAGTTTCCATCACTAGTTCTCTCGGCCCAGATACCAGGATGCGACGGTGAAAAAATATTTGGAGAATCTTGCTCCTGGGACCTATGATGGACTGTACAATCCGTAAGCTTGTCTTACTCATTTGCATGACCAAATCTAACAGGCTACCGCGTAAGTAATGGCCGTGTAAGCAGTCGTACGCCTGGAATGAAAGTTCAACCCACTGAGCTTCCCTCTTGCACAGGCCATCCCGGATGTCGCTGCGCAAGCCCATAACTATGAGGTCGTCTTCCATGGCCGAGCAGCCAATGCTGGGGGCACGGGGGCTGCTACTTCTGTCTTTGCCTCGTTCATCGCTATGCTGAACGATGCGCGAATCAATGCGGGCGAGCCTCCTCTTGGCTTTTTGAACCCATGGTTGTACCAGAAAGGGTACGCTGGCCTAAACGATGTCACAATGGGACATAACACTGGATGTGGAACGGACGGATTTAACGCCACGGTTGGATGGGATCCTGGTACGTCCGATGATTATTATCCGGGCCTCCAAGGCTTAACAGTCTATTGATTTTGACGTCCTGTGACAGTGACTGGTCTAGGTACACCCAACCTGAAGAAATTGCTGCCATTGGCAGTTGGGGACCATTATTAAGTATGTATGTACCATACGCCATTCTACTCAAGTCTGAACCCTTTCTGGAAATCCTGCATAGCCGACACATGGTTTTCTTGTCAGTTATATACATATGTATTCTAATTATCATCGATTCTGGTAATACATAAATGGCCATCTTACCATGCCTTGTTGTTCACATAGTTGAGCTGAAGGTAGTCTTGAAAATAGCTGTGCAAAGAAAAAAATTGGCTAATGACAGACTCAACTTGAATGTGCACAAAGACGATCTGATTCTTCAATGATATTCGCTCGCCTGACTCTCAGGCTGTCACACCGTGTTGTTCAGAGGCATAAGCAATGTAGGCTGGTGGAATTGGTTCAGAACCATTGTCTCGATACGTTGCCTGTGGGGTCTAGTGGAGGGGACTCTCGAAATCGATCGACCAGTACTTATGTAATGTATAGTTGCTCTGATTCCTGTCATGGCCCTCACTCGAGACTGATACATGATGCCCAAGTTTACTGGAAGTGAGTAATCTGGAGTCTGCCCCTGGTTCTCACCACCTTTTTGGTGCTAGATTTCAATGTATTACATTGACCAATATCACGATACATCAAACAGTAATGGTTACATACCTGATCTGGTTTCTGGACTGCTACCGCTCGTGACCCGGCGGAGAATCCAAGTAGGCCCACGGGATTGGTGAAGATCCGACAAGCTCCAGCACCCAAGGAGCTGGAGCTTTACCGCATTATGTTTGCGTCCGAACTTAGTCCATCAACTTGGGCAGACCATCTCTGAAAGCGCCAAGCACTCTGGACTCAACTCACCGCAGACGATTGAAACGATGGTGCTCCATACGGTTTCTAGGGCGGTGACCCGTGCGTAGATTTGTTGAGTGACCTGATTTGTTTGTCCCTTGATTTTATACCACTTTCTGCCATGATCAGCTATAACATCATTCCTCGCCGAGGTTTGTATACTTCTAGTCGCAACAAGATGCATTCAAGTTCCGAGCGAGTCGGCGGAACGATAAACACTAGCGATACACTGCTGGTGCCGTACCGTATGGTATAGACCAATATACAGTAGATGGGTTCGATCTTTTGTCTTGAAGAAGAGGTTTGAGCGTTGGGAGCTGCAAGGCGGGGTAAGTGATATTTGGTCGTACGAGTGCCCTACGCCCAGCTAGACAGAAGCCCCATGAGTCTAAGCTTGTTCTTCATCATTGTGATAGCTACTAGTGAATTTAAAGGTGAGGAAACGAGGTTACTTAACTTCGTACTAGGCCATTGGTAGGCCACGCCGATGATGGTGCGGGCTTGAACTTACGCCGCTGGGTTGTGGCTGTGACGAGGGTCCGCTTCCCCATTACCATTTCCGTTAGTCTGAGTATTAGCCTGAGTGTGGTGACCAGACCGCCATACCTACTGTGAGGCAGGGCAATCGAAGATTGAACATTCTGAAGGTAAGATGAATCATGATAGTACTAGTAGTAGGACTCGGAAGCGACTAAGTATGAGTGCACCGCCACTTGATGTCACGTTCCCCTTCGATCATATCCACGTGGCAACACGGTACACCTCTCGTGCTTGGAGTCATATTCTCTGCCGCCGACCACGCTTGGCTCCACGTGGTAACTGCCAAGGACAATTCGAATACAATAGGATGGAAGTAGGTACATGCAACCTCGGCTTCAACACGAGTCTTCCCCGCTCGTTACCTACCTTTCTGGTCTAGGATCGATCCTTGTAACTAGTATCAAGCGCAGTAGGGACCCGTATCAACAGATATTTCCAACCCCGTCATAACACCTTCGAATGGTCATTTCCCGTTTGAAAAACGGTATATAACGAGCATGGGTATGTGCCTCCGGTTCCAAACACCTACATTTTATCCCTCGCAGTGAACGACCATGAGACTGTTTTACTTTGCTATCGTGGCCGCGATCACCCTTGTTAGAGCTGGCTGTTTTAATGACGTCCCCCATAAGATCAAGGAGCGCATCCACGGCCCTCCTCATGGCTGGGTCACAAACGGCCCTGCGTCTTCAAATCATCTTCTAAACATCAAGATTGCTCTCCCACAACCACATTTTCCCATCCTAGAGCAACATCTCTGGGAGGTCAGCGATCCAACCCACGAGCGCTATGGCGCTTACCTGTCCAAGGAGGAGACTCACGCGCTGATGGCACCCCACCCCGAAGCACTCGACACGGTCACTGCATGGTTATCTTCTCATGGCATAAAGGAAGAAGATCTCTACCGATCATCGGCGAAGGACTGGGTCACTATTCGCATTCCCGTTTCCCTTGCAGAGAAAATGCTCGATACGGTATGAATCATGATTTCTTTGCGGTTGTGCACTGAGCTAGACAAACCCAGAAATATCACGTGTACACCCACTTGGACAGCGGGGAGAGCATTGTCAGAACGACACACTACAGTCTTCCAGAGAACTTGCACGAACATATTGATCTAATTCAGCCAACAACAATGTTTTATCGCCTCATGCCACTCAAGAGCAGCGTGCATTTGTCAAATAAACAGGCGTCCACTAGAAGCCCTTCCGATGGCACAATTACTGGTCCCGCTGGAAACCAAGTTGACGCCAGCTGCAAGGACGAGGTGAGATCGTAGGATCCGGTACCCGAACATCTAATAAGTATCTTCTATAGCTCACTATTAGATGTCTCAGGCAGCTTTACAACGCTGTTGGATACAATACCTCTTCCACCAACGGCAACAAGATTGCTGTCAGTGCTTACCTCGAGCAATATTCCAATGACAAGGATCTCCAGCTGTTTTATATGCTGCAGAACCCTGCGGCACATGGATCCAATTATACTTTTGTGTCTGTACACGGTACATATGATGTTTTATCCTCGAACAATCGATTGGTTCGTTGACAGTATACTTAGGTGGAATAAATGATCAGATCAACCAAGAGACTGATAATTCTACCAACATGGTGACTCAGTTTGCTTTTGGGCTGACATTCCCAACTCCCGCAACATTTTACTCGACTCGTGGCCTGGCGCCCAACATCCCCGATAGAACTTCTCCGGAGAATGAGAACGAACCGTTTGTCGATGTCTGTTCCTCTCCTTGCTTATTATTACGTTCTTTCTGAATCTTGTCGTGTTTGATACAAGTGGATAGACTATGTGTCCTCTCAAGACTATCCTCCTCAGACGATCGCTACTGGTTATGCCAACGATGAACAGACAGTCCCGTACAGTTATGCAAACCGTGTCTGCTCCGGGTTTGCCGCTCTTGGTGTCCGCGGTATCTCCCTCTTGTTTTCGACTGGCGATGTTGGCGTCGGTGATGGTGATCCATACCCAATAAACCAGGAATGCTTCACAAACGATGGCACCAACCGTCCCGCGTTCATCCCTCAGTTCCCTGCCTCCTGTCCATAGTCAGTACATTTTGGCAGCCGCACCATACCTCTTCACTAAGTTTTGAATGCACGCAGCGTGACCGCCGTTGGAGGCACCATTCAGATTCCCGAAGTTGCATATGGGGCTTCTGGTGCGGGCTTTAGTCGTTACGTGGGTTCATCTTCACAGCTGCCTTTCACACTTATGTTGATCAGTTTCCGCCACTAGTTCGCTCGGCCCAGTTACCAGCACACAGCAGTGCAAAACTATTTGGACAAACTTCCTCCTGGTACCTATAGTGGACTCTACAATCCGTAAGCTTTTTTTCTTCATTTGAACGATCAAATCTAACAAACGCCCGTGTTAGTGATGGCCGGGTAAGCAGTCGTCGATTAATCCAGTGCACTTAACCTCCCTCTGCACAGGCCTTCCCCGATGTCGCTGCCCAGGCCAACAACTTCCAAATCGTTAGTAAAGGTGATGCATCCACACTTAGAGTAGGTAGCACAGGGGTTGCTGCTGCTGTCTTTGCCTCGTTTATCGCTATGCTGAACGACGCGCGGATCAATGCGGGCAAGTCACCTCTCGGCTTTTTGAATCAATGGTTGTACCAGAAAGGGTATGCCGGCCTGAATGATATCACGGTGTGGCATGGCACTGGATGTGGAACAGATGGATTCAATGCCACAGTTGGATGGGATGCCGGTACGTCGAATGAATACGCCTTGTTATTCCTCCGAGTTCCAAGGTGTCATGGTTTATTAATCACTGACATTTTATGACAGTGACTGGCCTAGGTACGCCCAACCTGGGGAAATTGCTGCCGTTGGCGGTGGGGAACCATTATTAAGTATGCACCATGCGTCATTACTTGAAGTCTGACACTTTTTTGGACATTTTGTGGATTTGAGACCCGAAATTCTTGACAATATACCTATTCCGCAATCATGGGTCTCGGGAAAGTACAAACGATCTTCCCACCATACGTTGGGTAAACTTGGTCTTGAAACGGCCGTACAGTGAGAAAAAACATCAGCCAATGACAAACTCCTAACTTGGCTATGCACAAAGACAATCTGATTCTCCCATGATATTTCTTTGCTGAATGTTACCACGACAAAGACATAATGTAAATTGGTGGAATCGGCTCGGAACAACTGACCCGAATTATTATACACGTCACCAACCGACCTTCGTTGGCACCCGATCGTCGAACCTTGGTAACAACATCAAAATTCTGTGAGGCCTAGTGGAATGGCTCCGAGGTGCTGCCACGATCATGGGAGCCAAGCGCAGTGGGTCAACGTGTGCGAGCACGGGCACTGCTTACAGCGGAGGAGGGACAACATATGAGCTCACGTCACTTCAAGTTTGTGCTGGCGGGCTATCAATTGGTTTACTTCGTAACTTAAACTCGTTGGACGTAAATACCGTATGGGTTGCAAGCTGCGACAATCCGTTTCCACATCCCCGACTCCCACGGTAGTGGGGGAGGGTTTTCACGGGTGGAAATGGGCCGCTCTCTGCAAAGCGAATCGTGCGAATTTTCTGTTCGTGAAAATAATATTGCGTAATACTATACAGTTTTGGCCGAGCACAGCTCTCATTCCGTTGCAACTCATTTTTCGTCCGAAACACAGTGATAACCCAACCGCGACAAAGTGACAATGATGATAACTGTCACAACAACCCAATCACCCGAATATTGGCGACAATAACAACTGAAGGACCAGCACAGTATAAGTCAGCTGTATATAGCTTCACACTCCAGTCGAATCGGTATGCAACTGGAGATTCCGTCTACTGTTCTGTTGGTGGGTAATCCTTCTCGTATTTATGCTAGTATCCGATTCTCGGTGTAATTACCCTGCTGTTAAGCGCACGTTTTTTCTTCGAAATTACCTTGTACAATAGGCGACAGGGCTGGAGAGGTCAAGATCAGTGTTGGGGCTAATTTCCTTGCACCACAAGATTGCTGTAAGCCCACTGGCATACTCGTCACGTGCATCGTACTAGCGTCTTGTAGCAGTCAGTCGCATCTTGTACCCATACGTCTTAGTTGTCCCAACGCAGCATGGTGGAAGCCGCTTCGGAGTAGCGGCTACACTCGGACAAGGCGGAACGGGCACAAGCGCTCTATTGACTAGCGAGAGAGAGAGAGAGAGAGAGAACAGGATGGTGATCTGTACGAACTACCATCCTCTTATATATGTCCTCGAGTATGCCATGATGTCAGCATGCCTCTCCGCTGGCATACTCATATGATGTCGTTGTTGCTCCGAATTGATCCGAGTGTTACGTGTGGCCCGGGTAAGGTCACACGTAGACCTGCGATTGACTTGCTGAGGCAAAGTCGATGGTTCAACCGTCGGAGATGATGGCAGTGGTGGCACAAAGGAGGTGCCCGAGGGATTGAAGGGACGCCAAGAGAATGTCTTGGACGTTCAGAGTTTACTCAAGAGTCGAACTGGGGACTCATAGAGGTGAGGATCAGAGAGGAGCTTGGATTCACAAGGTAGGGGACAAGCTGATACACAGGTAATACCAAAGCTAAGGAAAAGGCATAAGGCCAGATCGACTGGTATATATAGTGAAAGGTGACGCGTGATAGTAACATCACAGGGTCAAGGGTATAGGTTAAGGGCCGGCGTGGGAAGCGGCAGTAGAATGTGAAAGAAGGCGATGGAATGTGATAGAACCCACGTGTGAGAGTGAAACACGAACGTGCCGGTGCATGCGGCAAGAGAAGGTGAAATACGTGTGTGATAAGGCAACGCGAGGGAGATAAGTGCACAAGAACACGTAAGTATGCTGACGTACGTGTGAGATTCCTCAGAGAGCTGAGGGTCAAGGGTAAAGGGTTGGCGCGGACAACCGAGAAGAGCAGAAGAGTGAGCATACGCGCAAGGGTAAAGAAAAAGAGAAGAGGAGACGTGCCCGGCACGATGAATCATAACACCGAGTCGATCCGAGTCGATCCGAAGGTCCCAACAGCAGTATGCTTATACTTGTATAAGATTCAACAGCTTGAGTTCCACTGACATTAGAGCCAGGACAGATATCAGCTAGTTCGAAGTAGTCAAGTTTGTACAACTTTGTTATGTTTTCAGAGTGCTGGTTGAACATGTCAGTGACTGAAATTTTCACAAACCTTCTGTCCCCCTATACACAATGGAGATGGCAAATCAATCCTTATCATGATTTCTCTGATCAGTGCTGTGATTACATCCACCAACTCCTCCTTCTCCTTGTCAGTACTCTACAGATATTCAGTCATGCCCTCATGGAAGAGCAGCTCGAACCTGAAACAGACTTGGAGCCTACCAAGGTCCCGAAGAAAGTTGTGTGGACAGAAGAAGAAACTGATGCCCTAGTTGACTTCCTCTATAGCCATCAATCACAAGGACCAAATGAATTGTTCAAGAAGCCTACCTTCATTGCTGCCCTTCTGGTTGTCTATTACAATTCACTTGCAGGATGAACACTTTTTCTCTTCTTTCTCTCTCAGACTAATTGTCTCCTTTCTCACGCTTAACTTATTACCTTCCATGTCATTCTACGACTTTCCATACATCTCGTAAGCATGCTTATCCTCCACCGCACAGGTACACCTTTTCTTCTGATCTTCTCATGCCATATGTGCCAGCCCTTAACGTCTCTTTCTCACACATGGGTTCTTTATTGTTCTCTCCATTTCTAATGCTGCTTCTCATGCTGGCCCTTAACCACTGTGACACATAACTGTCACGCTTCTATCTTACTATATAAACCCTTCAACAGGGCACTTCCTCTCTTTTCCTTAGCTTAGTTCTACCTACGGCCTGTTGCCTAGTTAGTACTAGCAATTCATTTACCTTTGCTCCTCATGTCTTCGTTCTACCATTAAGTGAATGCTTCACACTATGGCTTGCCCACCGTTGTGTGTTCTTACCCTTGAACCTACAACCCATTAGCCAAGCTAGGCAATGGTTATCTTCGACTTGTCAACCCTCTTGACAATACTCTCGGTCTAGCATCCCCATGGCTAGCCCTACATCGTCGTCTATCTGAACAACCGAACTCTTGACCCTACTAGGCGCTAGTAGGTCTATGTGCGACCTCACCAAAGGCCATGCATAACAAAAGAACTAAGCTACCTCCTTGTTTGGGTACTATCACGTATGCCGCCCACCATAGCTTCCCACCAAAACACTTGAACCACCGATCCATGTTGGAATCCTCGAGAACCTCCATGTACTTTGCACTCTGACTCTTCTGACACTCCCGATGACCCCAACCAAGCATATTGGAATGAAGACCCCGATGAACCTTTGTTAGACTCAGATGAAGAACTCACTACTCGCAACCTTGCCCACAGCTTTTCTACCTCTGTGCAGATACCCTGTCCACAGACTCCCCCATCCCCAACACCCAGATGCCAGACAGGTCACATCTTTCCCCCGATCCCTCATTCCCCGTTGCCTACCATGTCCACTAAGCCCCTTGAACTACGCATTGGCACCCCAGACAAGTATGATGACGATTACAAAACAGCCAAACAATGGCTTGACTCAGTCACCTTCTACCTCAACATTAACGCTGAAGTATACATCACCGACCTGAAGCGCATTGCCTTTGCACTCTTGTACATGGCCAAAGGCCCCGCACTCACGTGGGCAAACACCTTCCGAGCCTTGAAGATCACAGCTGATGGCTTGATTTCAATGGGCTCATGGTCTGACTTCCACAATGCCTTTATCTTGACATTTAAACACTACAACACTACTGGCAATGCGATTACCTGGCTCACCACCACCCGCATGACCGCCACCAAGAACGACGGATACTCCCCCTCGCTCACTGAGTACAATGCTCAGTTCCAGAACCATTGTGCCATCACGGGCATAACCGATGACAATGTCCTCATTGGATATTACTCCACTGCCATTCCCGACGCCCTCATGCATTGAATCTTAGCCATGGAGGTAGTCCCCACCACTGTAGACAACTGGTTGAAGAAGGCCGTCACCTTCCAGACCCACATGGAGCATGCCAGAGAAATCGCTGCTTGTCACAAAACCCCCTCTCGCCACACATACCATCAGTATACTACCCCCACCTCTGCCAAAGACCCCAATGCTATGGACGTTGATGCCATCCACATCCAATGACTCACCCCTGCTGAATAGGAACAATGCTGAAAAGAAGGGAGATGTTTCCATTGCCAACAGAAAGGGTATTAGGTCACTGAGTGCCCCATGTTCGCTTCAAACAACCCTAGGCTGAAGAAGGTTGTCCAGAAGGTCATAGAAGCAGAAGTTGAGGACGAAGAAGAAGTCCCTTGACTACAAGAGATAGACAATGATGACGATGATGAAGAACCAAAAGTATCTCACATCGCTTTCACTTCCCAGGATTTTTGAAACAGAATGCTGCCTCGATGTCAGTGGTTCCTTCTATTATGTGTGCACCTGTACTTGTATCCACATCCAAGAAATCAATGAGAACCTGTTGCAACTACAAGGTTTGCAGGCAATCACTATCTTATAGACGTCGAGAGGAATACTTTCTGAGTAATGCTTTTGTAGGCAGGAGACAAGGGAACTAGACTGGAGACTGAGCTCTGTCCAGTCTTGTTTTATATACTATTCTACTTGTAGATACATGTTGTGTACCGATCTAGATACGTATCTACATAAGTCTATCCTCTAGGCCCAACACAATCGACATGAGGAGTTGGCCTGTAATGGAGATTAATACATACATAAGGTTACCAGCCGTTGATCTACTGCGGGTGGGTAGAATGGAAGATGTCAACGGTAATTAAAGATAAGGGATCACATCACAGTGATGGGGTGACTGATGTGAGGTCTGTGATGATCACGGTGTTACGATTCGCTGCAGGGTCTATTCTTTTTCTCTACTTAGCATTACGAACTGACACTTATCTCTTTTCTCACGCTTACCTCGCTACCTTCCATGTCGTTCTACGACATTCCATATATCTCGTAAGCGTGCTTATCCCTCACCGCGCAGGTACTCGTTCATTTTCTGATCTTCTCACGCCGTATGCGCC
>JBBPTX010000383.1:0-25554 GCA_038094595.1 Pulveroboletus aff. annulatus
ACGTATCTAGATCGATACACAACATGTATCTACACGTAGAATAGTATATAAAGCGAGACTGGACGGAGCTCAGTCTCCAGTCTAGTTCTCTTGTCCACTGCCTACAAAGCAACCATAAAATAGTAAATCTCTCCACTTGACGTCTGATAGTGATTGCCTGCAAGGAACTTGTAGTCGCAACACTACCCTTTCACTATCTATCAATGACAGCAGATGCATCTAGCCTTCTCTCTTGCACCATAGGCTTTAGCAAGTGAGCATGTCTTCAGATACTTCTAGGATAGCACTAACAGGGGCTTGCTATCAGTGACCATTACCTTTCACCAATCTCTTCTCCCTTTCACAGCATACCTCCCCAACATTGATCTAGCCAGACCTTGGGAGTTAGTAGATGTACCAGTAGCAGTAGAAGCACCAGTTAAGGAAGAGCCCAGGAAGTACTCATTTGCAACTATGAGCACAGAGAGTGAAGAGGACCCAAACGATTGGCCAGACGTTGCAGCCACAGAAGAAGAATTCTGGTGACTTGTTGAACAAGATCTAGAACCATATAGCTTTGGAAATGAAGAAGAAGTTGACTTAATCACCACAGATATCAGATATATGGGTCATACCTATTACTAGGAACCCACACCCTCAGCACACACCCTCAGCCCTGCCATAGATCTAGCCTCACTTAGATATCCAACCACCCCTAAGTGGAGCCCATCCAGATCCCCTCAACCCAACCCTTTCGTGTGGCCAGCAGCACCACGTAATATTCATCTAGAAGCAATTCTAGGTGCACAGTAGTTCATCAGAGAAGTGAGCATAGCAAGGAGGCAATACAGAGAAGCCTCAGAGGAACAAGAAGGAGAATTACTATTACGATTCGCTTGCAAGACGAACACTTTTTCCTTACTTTCTCCTTTGGACTAATACTTTTTATTTCTCACGCTTAACCTCATTCCTCCCATGTCATTCTACGACACTCCATACATCTCGTAAGTGTGTTTATCCTCCACTGTGCAGGTACTCCTTTTCTTCTGATCTTCTCACGTCGTATGCACCAGCCCTTAACGTCTCTTTCTCATGCGTGGTTTTGCCATTGGCTTCTCCATTCTAATGCCGCTTCCCACGCCAGCCCTTATCCTTTGTGACATGTAACTGTCACATTTTCACTTCACTATATAAACCCTTCAACAGGGAATCTCGTTTCTCCTCCTTAGCTTAGTTCTACCTATGGCTTGTCGCCTAATTAGTGCTAGCAATCCATCGCCTTTACTCCTTGAGTCTTCGCTCTACCATTAAGTGAGCACTTCACACTACGGCTTGCCTGCCTTTGTGTGTCTCCACCCTTTGCCCCTCTGACCTGCTTGTCAAGCTAGGCAGCAGTTATCCCTTGAACCCGTCTATACTCTAGGTGGTACCTTTGACCCAGCATCCCCACGGCTGGCCTTATGTCATCGTCGACACGACAACTGAACCCTTGACCCTATTAGGCGTTAGTAGGTTTACGTGCGACCATACC
This sequence comes from Pulveroboletus aff. annulatus, assembly GCA_038094595.1. Lineage (NCBI taxonomy): Eukaryota > Fungi > Basidiomycota > Agaricomycetes > Boletales > Boletaceae > Pulveroboletus > Pulveroboletus aff. annulatus. The sequence continues at coordinate 1,511 of JBBPTX010000383.1, forward strand.
CATGGCCACATGTAACAAAAGAACTAAGCTACCTCCTCGTTTGGGTACTATCATGTACACCACCCACCATAGCTTCCCACTGAAACACTTGAACCACTGATCCGCGTTGGAATCCTTGAGAACCCCCATGTACCTCGTACTCTGACTCCTCTGACACCCCTGACGATCCCAACCAAGCATATTGGAATGAAGACCCCGATGAACCTTTATTAGACTCAGACGAAGAACTCGCTACCTGCGACCTTGCCCACAGCTTTTCTGCCTCTGTGCAGATATCTCACCCTCAGACACCTCTGTCCCCAACACCCAGATGCCAAACTGGCCACATCTTTCCCCCGATCCCTCACCCACCCTCACCCACCATGACCACCAAACCCCTTGAACTCCGCATCGGCACTCCAGAAAAGTACGATGGCGATTACAAGACGGCCAAGCAATGGTTTGACTCCATCGTCTTCTACCTCAATGTCAACGCTGAGGTATACACCACTGACCCAAAGTGCATTGCTTTTGCGCTCTTGTATATGACTCGAGGCCCTGCACTCACGTGGACAAACATCTTTCGATCCTCGAAGATTGCAGCCGATGGCTCAATCTCAATGGGCTCATGGTCCAACTTCCACGATGCCTTCATCTTGGCGTTCAAACACTATGACACCACCGGCAACGCGATTGCCTGGCTCACCACCATCCGCATAATCACCACTAAAAACGGTGAATACTCCCCTTCGCTCACTGAGTACAACACTCAGTTCCAGAACCTCTGTGCCATTGCTGGCATTACCGACGATAACATCCTTATTGGCTACTACTCGGCCGCTATCCCTGACGCCCTCATGCGCCGTATCCTAGCTATGGAGACGGTCCCCACTACTGTAGAAGCATGGTTAAAGAAGGCCGTTACCTTCCAAACCCACATGGAGCATGCTCGAGAAATTGCCGCTCGCCACAAGACCCCCACTTGCCACATGTACCACCAGTATGCTGCCCCCACTCCTACCAAAGACCCCAATGCCATGGATGTTGATGCCATCCGCTGGAGACGACCGGGTGGTCTGACTGGGGTGACGCGTGCCCTGACTCTCAATGGATCAGACAAAGACTGCTATCGACATGTGCGCATGGCCCAAAGAGGCTGTGCTGACTAAGCAATGCGCTGCTCCTGGCCCAGCTCCTGACCTTGCCTCTCTGGGCTCCCCTACTCCATGTGCCCCCCCAAAAAATGGCGATGTCCCCGTCGCTGGCTGCACTCGCCTCCACACCTCTACCTCGTCTATCCCTGTTGTTAGTACCTTCTATCCTGTTGCTTCTTCTTTTTCCTTGTCTGTCTTGTCCTCTCCTTCGTCCGCTGTGAACCACTCCTCCTCGTCCCTGGTACCCTCTCCTGTGTTCTGCTCAACTTCACCTGGTCTGTCCGTCTCCCTCGTTTCTTCCTTTGTTCCCTCTGTTTCAGTTGGGCTTTGTGTTGGGTTCTCTGCTTCCGTGTCTTCTTCTGGTGGTTCACGGGTTCATTGTGCTTCGGCTAGTGCTGTGCCTTCTCTTGGTGTGAAGGGCTGTAGATGGCATGCATGGAATTCACCTGTTAGCTGCATTCTGCTGAGCGTTTCTAGGTGGTATGAGTTCAGTAGTCATTCTATGATGCAGTGTGGTTCCGACCACTTTGGAAGTAGCTTGCACTCGGTTCAGAGCATGGTGTCAAGGTCACTGCGGTATACTTGAACTAGTTGTCCCGGTGTGAAGATGACCTCACCTGGTTTTTGTTGCAGGACACGCTTGTCGAATGTTGCCTTTCATCTTGTGGCATGGTGTATTGCAGCTTCATAGCCGTCTAGGCATTGTTGTGCTACGTACGCCATGTGTACTGCTGCGTCTAGTGGTGTGGGTGTTTGTGTGCTATCCTGTGGATCTGTATGTTTCGTGTCCACGACTAGGCCTAGTAGGAGTTCTTTTGGCGAGAATTTTAAGGCTGGTAGTATTCTGTTGTTTAGTGCTCGTACTGCGTCGTCTAGGTGATCTGGCCACGAGCATGGTAGCTTATCCCATGCGATGTTCTCGTACTCATCCTCTCCCAGGGCTGGTGCACACAAGCGTTTGAGTACATGTAGCAACAATTTATTTGTGCCTTTGACGAGGCCGTTAATCCACGGTGAGTAGGCTGCGACGACGTGGTGTTTGCAGGACCATTTGTCGCAGAAGGTTTTCACTGTGGCGTTGTTAAAGTGTGAGCCTCCGTCCATCATGAACATTTCTGGTGCCGTGAAATGGTGGAAGATGTTCTTTAGACTGTTGATAGTGGTTTTAGCTGTGCCTGCAGATTTGAAGCGTGTTACCCAGACATGTTGTGAAAACGTGTCCAGAAAGAGTCCTAGGGTGTGGTAGCCTCCTTTTCCTGTGGGCATGGATAGGTAGTCACCTACTAGGAGTTCAAATGGGTGTCATCGTGTGATGGGGCTGAGTAAGGCATGGAGGTGTAGTGTTCCAAAGTTTTTGCATCGTGCGCAGTCTCGTATGGCTGCCATGACTGTGGTGTCTATTTTGGGGCTGAAGACATGGTCTGTTAGCGCAATTTTGAGTGCGTCTCGTCCCCAATGGCCCTCTTCTGCATGGATTCTGTCTGCCAGTACACGCGCTTCTGTTCTTGGTATGGATTCGACTCTGCTTTTTGGTCTTATGCTGGTGCCTCCATGTAGGCCCCATAGCTTGTCTTCATCAATGATGTATTGTGATGCTCTGTGGCGTGCCCTTGCGCGGGTGCGTATGTTTGCGTCTGTGTCTAGGTTTAATAATGCGTCAATGACCTTGAGGAACATGGGTTCATTGGCAAACCGTGCACGTAGTTTTTGGTGTGTCGGCCGGATTTCTTCTACTAGGTAGACATTGTAGACATCGTTGATGACTCCTAGTGCTTCTTCTGGTTCTGGGTTGACTGTCTAGTCGCTTCCGTCTCCCATTTCACGTGGTAGGCCTTCCCATTTGCGGCTGAGGCCATCTGCAACTGTGTTGAGCTTGCCTGCTACGTGACGGACTGCGACTAGGTTGTGAACCATGATACCATCTCTCCATCATGCGTGTGTCTTGGAGACCGTGTCGTTGAAAATGATGTCGTGGACTGTGCAGCAATCTGTTTCAACTTCTATTGGGAATCCCCATGTGACGTCCATAAATTTGTCTAGACTGAATTTCAGTGCAGCTAGTTCTAGAACGAAAGGTTGACACTGTTGTTCTATGTCTGATATTCGTTTTGATGCGAAGCCGATCGGTGTCATTCTTTCGACCCATTTGCCATTCGGCATTTGTATTCATGTCTGTTGTGTGAGGTATGCCCCGAAGCCCTCCTGGCATCCATCTGTTGTTATGATGAATGGTGTGCCATTGTATCTTGGTGCATGGAGTGTTGGTTGTTCTGTGAGCGCGACCTTGAGTTTGATGAATGCCTGTGTGTGTTCATCAGTCCAGTGGTTTGTTAGTGGGAAAGCACGCATTGCTCTTCGGTAGGGGGTTTTGGACAGTGGTTGGGGTATTTCTACCTGTTCTATGAGGTCGCGTAACGGTTTCTCTTTCTTCGAGTAGTCTTTGATGAGGTCTCTGAAGTGGCCTGTGAGACCAAGGAAGGATGCTAGATTTCGAGTGTCAGTGGGTTGTTTCCAGTGTATAATGGCTGTGAGTGTTACAGCTATATATTTTTCACCTTTACTTAACACATACGAATGCTTCTTTATCTTATCAAGGGAAAACCTGACCTAGACACTGTGCTAGACACAGGGGATCTATGGGCCCTTCTAGATCAGTGGGCTTCACCTTCAAGCTCTTCACCTCTCGCCCCACTGATCACAAAATGTATTTAATCACCGTGATCGTTGCAGACCTTCACACAGTCACCCACATCACTGCAACGTAATCCCTTATCTTTAATTACCGTTAACATCTTCCATTCTACCACCCGCAGCAGATCAACGGCTGGGAACCTCATGTATGTTAATCTCTGCTGCTAGCAGTAGGCCGCATGTCGATCACTTAGGGCCAAGGGGATGGACTTATGTAGATACGTATCTAGATTGGTACACAACATGTATCTACACGTAGAATAGTATATAAAGCGAGACTGGACAGAGCTCAGTCTCCAGTCTAGTTCTCTTGTCCTCTGCCTACAAAGCACTCCTAAAATAGTACCCTCTCCACTCAACGTTTAGATAGTGATTGCCTGCAAAGAACTTGTAGTTGCAACAGTGAGCTTAGCAAGGTCCAGTTGTACACCGTTCAGGCCCACCGTTGCTCCCGTGAATACTGTTTCCGTCATGAAGAGGTGGCTCTTCGATGGCAATAATGATAGTTGGTGGTTTCTACATGCATTGAATATGCATGTGAGCTGTTCTACCATGCCGTTGAAGGTGTCGTCCGCACAGCCGCCATTGTCTACAAAGAGTTCCAGTGTGTTGTCTGCCATTAGTGGGTGTAGGCGTTCTGCTAGTACGACTGTGAATGTTGATGGTGCTCCGGTAAGGCCCATGGCCATTCTTCGATACCAGAAGTATCCCATGCCCTCTACATAGAACGCTAGGTAGGGGCGCCACTCTTCGGGTACTTTGATTGTGTAGAATCCTGCAGCGAAGTCAAATATGGAAATGAAACGATGACCACTTAACCTTTGTTGTTTCGCTTGAATGTCGCCGTGTTGTACTGGTGTGATTTTTGTGACTTTGTTGAGGTCTCTGAAGTTTTGTGTGATTCACCATTTGAATGAGCCCTTTGGGCGCTCATTCGTGGGTTTTGGCATGGTGTTCGTAGGCGTTGTTTTCTGTTCAAAGTGGTGGGGCAGGCCTGCTGCTGCGCATTGTTCATTGAGGGCTTGTCGTAGCTCTTCCGGTGTCATGTCTCCGACTGTGTCGTGGGTCTTTTGTGTGAGCACTGTGGGGGCGACGTGTTTGATGTGTTCAATTGGTGCTCATTCGATCATGCCTACTTGTAGCATTTGCGCTGTCCACTTGTGTAGCCATTCTTTTTGTGGTGGGCTGAGTGGTCGTTGCGTGAATTTCATGTTGAGCATTGTGTCCCTTGATACATTAAGGTTATGTTTTGCCCCCGGGAGTTGTTACGATTCGCTGCAGGGTCTACTCTTTTTCTCTACTTAGCATTACGAACTGACACTCATCTCTTTTCTCACGCTTACCTCGCTACCTTCCACATCGTTCTACGACATTCCATTCACCTCGTAAGCGTGCTTATCCCTCACCGCGCAGGTACTCGTCTGTCCTCTAAACTTCTCACGCCGTATGCGCCGGCCCTTATGTTTCTTTCTCATGCGTGGTTTGCGCTATAGGCTTCTACTCTTCTCACGCCGTTTCCCATGCCGGCCCTTAACTACGTGACGCGTTACCGTCACAACTTTCCCTTCGTATATAAGCCCTTCAACAGGGTGTTTCACTTCTTTTCTCTAACCTAGTTCTACCTACGGCTATCGCCTAGTTAGCTCTAGCAATCCTACGTGTCTTCGATCTACACTTGAGTGAACGCTTCACACCTCGACGCTCCTCGCATTCGAGTGTGTGTCACCTTGAACCTTCGACCCTATCGTCTAAGTGACATAGGTCCCCTTTGACTGCCTCGCACTTCGCTTGGTAGACCCAGACTCGGCAACCCCACGGCCGACTCTCTCAGACGGATATTCTCAACCGTCGCTCCTCGACCCCCTTGTCCTAGGCTTAGTAGGTCTACGCGCGATCATACCCAAGGACCACGCGTAACAGGAGTGGTATGACTTCCGATAGCGAGCATGCAAAGATGTCTGTGTATTCCGATACTAGTTGTTCCGCTCTGCGTCTTTCCTCTGGTGATAGGGTGTTTCCGAAGGTGATGACGATGAGTATGTGTTCTACCCATGCTGGGTTGAAGGGGTTGGTGAGCCTTGTGAAGATCTCCAGGTCTATTGTTGATGTGATTGATGTTGCTAGAAGTGGTGGATCAGTGTGGGTTATTGTTGGCGTTATCTGCATTTGGACTCCCCCTGAGGGGGGGGTGTTGTGCCTCCCATTGTTGTTTCTCTAATGGTTTGTTTGTTGCTAGTCGGTGGGCTGGGTTCCTTTGCGTTGGTGTTTGCCACTTGTGCTATGTGGGCATGTGCATTGGAGGTCGCTTGCCTCGCCATCGCTTTCTCTCTCCCTTGGTCCTGTTTTCACTGTTTGACATCGAGGGTTGTGTTTTCGCCCATTATGAGTGCATGCCATTCATCGTGTATTTGGTTGTTGAGTGTGGTTTGTGAGGACACGTTGTGAATGGAGATTGTGTCTTGTGCATAGTCGTGAATTGCCTGGAACGTTGTGAGTAAGGGTTTTCCGAATAAGAATGCCCATCCCCCTTTTGAGTTGAACACCTCAAATGTTCCCCGTGCCTGGACACCGTTGATGTCAATGCTCCCTTCCCATCGTGCTTCTGATTGAAGCGTTGCTCTGTTGACCATTCGTAGTCGTTGTGTCATTGGCTGTGTGTTGTGTAGTCGGTGTTTTATCGTGTTGAAGACTGATGAGCACATGGCATTCACCATTGCTCCATTGTCGAATAGTGTGCAGATTCATGTTCATTTGACTTTTGGCCCCAGTAAGCTGATTGTATGTACGAACGGTGCGGTTGTTCCATTTTGGCTAATGGAGTTGAGGCTCGCCGAGTAGATGTCTAGAGTTGATTTTGCATGTAGGTATGTACATTTGTTATTCACAACATGTCGGGTGGATATAGCGTGAAGTGTTGAGTCATCCTCGTGGGTCTTTTGGGCTGTCGTCCCACCCTTTATGGCATCAGCCCCATTTCGTTTCCCTCTACCTCTATGAAGTTGATCTGAGGTGCTGCGTCTCTGTTGATTGCGCCCAGTTCTTTCTGACAGAATGAGCGCCATATTGTTTCTCTGCGGTCCAGGCGGTTGACATCGTTTTGGTCTGTGGGGCAGTCCCATACTCTATGCCCATGCGTCCCACAGTTGAAGCATTCGCCCGAGCAGACCTGTGCTCTGCCTGGACGTAGAGGGAATGGTGTGAGCTCCGTGATGCGCGCATTTGCGCCGTGTGTGGTTTCCCATTGTGTGACCTGTGTTTGGTATGCGGTTCTTCCTGCGTCCGTGTTTGGGTGTTGTGGTAGTTTGGAGAGGTTGTCGCATAGGGTGGTTTTTTGGGCGTCTGATAGGCTGATGTTGCTGCGTGTCGATACCTGTGTTTGGCGTGGTCTGGCAATATACCGCGGCATCTCTATTTGTGCTGGTGGTGGCTCTCGCCGCGGTTGTGTCACTGCGAGTCGTTGTAGTTGTGTTGTGATGGTATTTACGTGGTCCATCTGTCTAGTGCTTTCGGCACATTTTAGCTGCTGTTGTAGCTCGGCGCGGATGGCTACTAGCTCCTGGCTCTGCTCTGCTTTCTCCTTTTGTCCATCTTTCAACTTCTGTATGTCAATGCTGGTCACTGCCATCGTGAAGTCATGCCATGTCTTGTACGATGTGTCTAGTTGCTTCTTGAGTACGCTTGGTAGTGTGTCGTGGACCATCCAGATGAGCGAGTTGCCTTTTGCTATGTCCGCTTTCCTTGCAAGGCATAGTACTTCGTCTACCCATGCTACATGACTCCAGCTGTCTACGCCCCCACGTGAGACTGTTGTTGCAATTTCCGTGTCCGTTATCTTTAGCTTGAGTAGCTCTTCTTGATATTCTGCTGCGGTTTTTACTGCCCTTGCAAGCGGCGGCCATTGGTCATTGAACTCCGTCTCTAGGCCGCTCCACGTAGTTATCTTCGATTTGTCTAGCTTTTTGAACCACGTCTCTGCCTCTGACGTGCCTGCTAGGTAGTACGGGAAGCATTGTATTTTTTGTCCGTCCGTCGTCATGCCCGCCTGTATCATGGTGCAGTTGAAGCTATTGAGGAATTCCTGGGGGTTTTCTCCCTTTCGATACTCACCCGAGAATGCTTTGACTTGATCTGTCATGATGGTGTGACGTGGTGGGGCTGTTGTCTGGGATGTCATTGTCTGTGGTTTCGACACTGTGGTGGGCATTCTGGTGGGTACCATGGCTGTTGATGGTGCTATTGATGGCCACAATGGTGTTGTTGACGGCCATGTGTGTGCTGGGCGCAACCTGAAGTCTATGGGGCTGTTGGCACGTGTGGGACTGGTGGGGCTGGTGGGTGGTAGTGCTTTAGTTGAAGCGTTATCTGGTGACGACGTGTTGGTCGAGTGGTCTTGGTCATTGTCTGGTGTGAGGATATGTTGTTCCACCTCTGAGGTGTCTAGTGGTGATGACTCGGCTGTCGAGTTGGCTGGGGATTCTGTGACTGGTGCTCTGCTGAAGCGTCCGTAGTTGTCGTGCCTCAGTGCGCTTCTGTTCTGGAAGGGCTGCAGTTTGCCTGAGGTAGTGCGTACAATGATGGTGTTTGTGTACTTAGCTCAGGAGGCATTTTCCAACTGGAACGTGTGTTCCAGCTGGCGTGCGCGAATCCACGGAGTGCTTGCCAAGCTCTCCGGATTTGTGTTGTTCTGTTCATGTGTTTGGGTCGCACTCTCGTCACCATGATGGAGACGGCCGGGTGGTCTGACTGGGGTGACGCATGCCCTGACTCTCAATGGATCAGACAAAGACTGCTATCGACATGCACGCATGGCCCAAAGAGGCCACGCTGACTAAGCAATGCGCTGCTCCTGGCCCAGCTCCTGACCTCGCCTCTCTGGGCTCCCCTACTCCACCGCCTTCAATGACTCACCCCCGCTGAGCGAGAGCAATGCCACAAGGAGGGCAGATGCTTCCACTGTCAACAGAAAGGACATCGGGCCACTACATGCCCTACGTTTACCTCAAACACCCCAAGGCCAGAGAAGATTGTCCGGAAGATCATAGAAGTGGAAGTTGAGGACAAAGAAGAAGTCCCTCGACTACAAAAGATCAACGATGAAAATGACGATGAAGAACCAAAGGTGTCACACGTCGCCTTTGCCTCTCAGGATTTTTGAAACGGGACGCTGCCTCGATGTCAGTAGTTCCTTCTATCACGTGTGCACCTGTACTTGTATCCACATCCAAGAAATCAATGCGTATCCCTTTGCAACTCATTGATCCCTCGCACATCATAAAAACTGTCGACACCCGCGCCCTCATCAATAGCGGTGCGGATATCAATTGCCTTGACTGAGATTTCACCTGAAAACACAGACTTCCCCTTGACAAACTCCCGACACCAATCTCTGTCAACAACATCGATCAAACTCCCAATGCCAAGGGAGCCATCCATTACACTGCCTCTTTCTTCACCAACATCGATGGAGTCACTCAACACATATGCTTCCATGTCATGCATTGCGAGTCTGAAAACATAATTCTCGGGATGCCTTGGTTACGACTTACGAACCCCTCCATCGACTGGTCGTCCCAGATGATCAACATTCCCAAGAAGGTAGACGAGTCAGCCTCTCTCTATCACATCCATGTTGCCAATCTCAAGCGACATGATGATGTCCAACCTCGCACACCCCCTTCGAAACTGCCTCACCATGTTATGGTCAAAACAGTTCCCGACCACACCCTCTCCACATTCCTTGACATGCCAGATGGGAACCTCTACATCCGCCATGTGCTCCACACCAACTCTTGCCAACGAGTCCTTAAATTGGGATCTTGATATCACCAGACGCATCCAAAGCTTATTGCTAAGCTTACCACAGCCACTGAACTTGTGGCAGCTGCCGAGAAGGCTAAACCGAAAGTTACTCTACCAGATGCCTATAAAGACTTCGCTCCAGTCTTTGCCAAAGAATCCGCTGATTCCCTTCCTCCCTCCAGACCCTATGATTATGAGATCAATGTCAAAGACTCATTCACCCCGAAGATCAGCAAACTCCACCCGCTCACTCCTGAAGAAAAGAAAGCCACAGAAGACTTTCTTGATGAAAACCTCGCCACCGGCAAGATCTGCCCCTCGAATTCCCCTCAAGCATCACCGTTCTTCTTCGTCAAGAAGAAAGATGGTAAACTTCGCCCCTGCCAAGACTACCGGTATCTCAATGAACATACCATCTGCAACGCCTACCTACTACCGCTGATCTCTGATCTCCTAGACAAACTTAAGGGAGCTCGCACCTTCACCAAATTCAGTGTACGCTGAAGATATAATAACGTACGTATTAAAGACGGGCATCAATGGAAAGGTGCCTTTCTTACTCACAAAGGTCTCTTTGAACCGATGGTAATGTTCTTTGATATGACCAACTCACCCACGACGTTCCAACAATTCATGAACAACTCCTTCCACGATATGATCACCAAAGGATGGTTGGTTATCTACATGGACGATCTTCTCATCTTTTCTCCAGATGACACCACCCACACCAAACGCACTCACCGTGTCCTTCAACGGATAACGGAACTCAACCTCCACCTCAAATTGGAAAAATGCCAATTTGCTGTTCCTTTAGTAGAATACCTTGGGATGATTGTCAAGGAAGGACAACTCGCTATGAACCCCGTCAAACTAGACAGGATTGCCAAGTGGCCTACACCACAGAAAGTCAAGGACATCCGTTCCTTCTTAGGTTTCACTAATTTCTATAGATGTTTTATCCCCAGATATTCAAATATCGCCTGTCCACTCATCGACCTTACTAAAAAAACGATGCTCTGGACTTGGAATCCGGCACAACAAAACACTTTTGAGCAGCTCAAAGAGTTGTTCCTCCGTAAGCCTGTCTTATTTATGCCTGATATTTCTCGCCCTTTTGCCATGGCCACCAACACCTCTAAATACGCGTTGGGTGGTATCCTGTTACAAACCGATGCAAATGGGGATTGGCACCCCTGTTCCTACTTATCACAATCGTTCTCTTCCTCAGAGCGCAATTATGATATCCACGACCAGGAGCTCTTGGCCATTATACGCAGTTTCAAAGCCTGGAGGCAATACCTCCATGGCTCTCCTTTCCCCGTCAAGGTTTTCTCTGATCACAAGAACCTGATGTACTTCCGTCGCCCCCAAGATTTCAACCGACGACAAGCCCGCTGGCTCCTTGACCTTGCAGACTACGATTACTCTATTACCCATGTTCCCGGTGCCCAACTCGCCGGCCCAGACACCCTCTCCCGCCAACCCGACCTTCTTCCCTGTGCCGACTCCGACAACATTGGTGTCACCCTCCTCCCCGACGCCCTCTTTGTCTGTCTCATCGACTCTGCCCTTTCCAACCACATCGCCTCCGCCTCCGCCTCCGATGACCTTGTTCTCCATAAACTTCAGGAAATCGACGGATCCTTACCCCCGGCCTTTCGCTCCCGTCTCGCTGATTGGCAATACTTTGACGGCATCCTCCAGTATCAAGGCTGCATCTATGTCCCTCCCGACCATGACCTTCGCTGCGCTATCGTCCAGTGCTCCCATGACCATGCCTCCACCAGTCACCCCGGCTACCTTAAAACCCGCCAACTTGTCGCCTCCAAATTCTGGTGGCCAGGTCTTGCCTCATTTGTTTGCTCTTACATTGAGGGCTGTGCTGTGTGCCAGCGCAACAAGGCAAACACTCACCCTACCATCCCTCCACTCGTTCCCATTGCGTCCTCGTGTTCTCGCCCCTTCCAGCAGATCTCCTGCAATCTCATTACTGATCTCCCACTCTCTGGGGGGTTTGATTCCTTATTGGTCGTGGTGGACCACGGCCTTACTAAGGGGGTAATTCTTTGCCCTACAAAGAAAACCATCACCGCAGAGGGTGTAGCAGCGCTCTTTTTCCATAAAGTCTACCTCTGCTTCGGACTCTATGAGAAAGTTATCTCAGATCACGGCCCACAGTTTGCGTCCACCTTTGCCAAAGAACTCGGCCGACTTCTCAACTACGACCTCTCCCTTTCCACGGCATATCATCCCCAAACCAATGGGGAAACTAAACATGTCAACCAGGAAGTCGAGACTTATCTCTGCATCTATTGTGGAAATCATCCATCCACTTGGTCTGATCATATCTCCCATGCCGAATTTACACACAATCACCACCCTCATTCCATCACCGGCAGATCCCCGTTTTACCTCATGGTGGGATATGAACCCCATGCCCTTCCTTCGGTGATCACCGAAACCAATGTCCCTACTGTCAAAACCCGTCTCAAAGAGCTTACCACTCTACGGGATGAAGCCTTTGCATCCCATGAGCTTGTGCAACAAGTCATGGCATCCAGGTCTAAGTCAAAATTCGTACCTTTTGAGAAAGGACAGCAAGTTTGGCTGGAGGCCAGGAACCTTAAAAGGTCCACCCAAGATCTGAAGTTCACCGCAAAACGCGAAGGTTCCTTCGTTATCTCTGATGTCATCTCCCCTGTTTCCTATCGCCTCCGACTCCCACGGACGTGGAAGATCCACAACATATTCCACGCTTCTCTGTTATCGCCCTATCGCAAAAATGATGTCCACGGCCCGAACTTCCCCACACCGCTTCCGGATCTTGTCAAAGGACAAGAAGAATACGAAATTGAACGAATCATACGACATCGAGGGATGCCATCGGCTTGTCAGTACCTGATTTGATGAAAAGGGTACTCCACCAAAGAAGAATCATGGGAACCTAAGCGGAACTTGAAACATTCGTCAGAGTTACTAGAAGATTATAAAAGGCGTCACCCCTGCACTTTCTCTCTTGCATCTGCTCGCCCACCACACCACAAATAAACTCCCTCCATCTTCTACTCATGGCTATCGAGTTCGCCAATGTCGACACCCCTGCAGCCGCACCCTCCACCAACCCCAGCACAGTCCATCTTCCCTCTGCCGACCCCGAGAGGGTCTCTCCTACTCGCCCCACCACCCCATAGCCTGTCAACTTTGCCACTCTTGTTGGTGATGTTCCCCAGTCCCACGTCTCCCCCATCTCGGGCAGGATCCAATCCTTGCCATTGTTTACTCCTCTGCCCCATAGGGAACCTTCTCCGGGACCCCCCTCGTTCCTAGGTGTCCACCGCCCCTGCTTGTCCATGCCCCCAGCTCAGACTCCCTCGTTGCTCACTCTGGATGGGACTCCCAAGTTCCCCTGGATGTCTCTAACCACTGCCACACCAACTGACTTCGGGAGGAACGGTTTACTGATGAGCACTATGTCCGCTTTCATTCACTTATGTCTGATGACCGCCTTCGGGTCCCCAATTAGTGTTTATTCCACTGATGGCTCGCCCATCTTTACTTGGTTCGAATCCGCGATGCAGTTGAACCACATCACCGCCTTCATCTCTGGCTCGGGCCCGGTTTTCCCTCATACCACGCTTGGCAGGACCATGCAGGACTTTATCTACCACGTGCGCTACCAGTTGTACTCACACGCCTTCCAAATGGACTATGACTCTTTCCTTCTTGACGTCGATAACCACTTCCGAGATCTTGCTGCCACAGGTTGAGGACTTGGCAACGAAGTCTTATGAGATGGATCGCCTATTCATAGGCAAGCGCTCAATGACTGGTGGACTGGTTGAAATGGAAGAGATCGCGTATATCCGGGACACCCTCGTTTCAACCAGCAGTGCTTCCAATGTCATTGTCTAGGGCACACTCAGCTGTCTTGCCAACAACACATCTGTACTGGGTGTCGTCGCCGTGCCCCAGGACACTCTCTCACCCGCTGCCCGGGCACTCCTCGCCCTCTCGCCTCTCTTCTCCCCGTGCTCAGTCCTCCTCCACGCAAACGTCCACACTTCGCCGCCCCCAAGCCGCATTCCACAATGGACAGATTGTCCATCGAGCCACACCTCGCCGTACCTCTCATCAGTCTTCCTCCTCCTCTCAACAGTCTTACCATCCCGCGCCATCCTCACCTCGCATCCCTTCTCCCTACGAGGACGGAGATGAGCTAGACAACGTTGACTACGCCAACATCACCGGCTCCCTGGGACCCGCTTTTAGGGACTTGTAAGGAATCCTTGCCGTAGCTTCAGGTTACTAAGAGGGTAATGTTACGATTCGCTCACAAGATGAACACTTTTTCCTTACTTTCTCCTTCGGACTAATACTTTTTATTTCTCACGCTTAACCTCATTCCTCTCATGTCATTCTACGACACTCTATACATCTCGTAAGCATGTTTATCCTCCACTGCACAGGTACTCCTTTTCTTCTGATCTTCTCACGCCGTATGCACCAGCCCTTAATGTCTCTTTCTCACGCATGGTTTTGCCATTGGCTTCTCCATTCTAACGCCGCTTCCCACGCCAGCCCTTATCCTTTGTGATGCATAACTGTCACATTTTCACTTCACTATATAAACCCTTCAACAGGGAATCTCGTTTCTCCTCCTTAGCTTAGTTCTACCTACAGCTTGTCGCCTAGTTAGTGCTAGCAATCCATCGCCTTTACTCCTTGAGTCTTCACTCTACCATTAAGTGAGTGCTTCACACTACGGCTCGCCCGCCTTCATGTGTCTTCACCCTTTGCCCCTCTGACCCGCTTGTCAAGCTAGGCAGTGGTTATCCCTCGAACCCGTCTAGACTCTAGGCGGTACCTTTGACCCAGCATCCCCACAGCTGGCCTTACATCGTCGTCGACACGAACGACTGAACCCTTGACCCTATTAGGTGTTCGTAGGTTTACGTGCGACCATACCCATGGCCATGCGTAGCAATTACCTTGTGCTAAAAGGCAGAGACATGAGTATCCACAAACCATCAGAAGAAATGATCATTTCAGCAGAGTCCAACTTCGAGTACAATAGTGCAAATCTTACAAATACTAATTATCTTTTTACACAAAATGGCTATTTCTCTTGCAGATTACATCACAGCTCTTACCAACCCCAACACCAATTGGACCACACAACTCAACAACATTGTATCATATACTGCAGAACAAGAAGCTCGTTATCATAGCATGAGGGATAAGATAACAAGGATTAGCGACACAGTAGCCAACATCGAAAGAATTGTCACCACACTTGCTTAAGAGCAAGTTAAGCCACCCATGAGGCAACCTATGCCTAGTGGATTAGGAAAAGAAAAAGAGAAAGAAAGACCCATCAATAGCTCCAGAAAAGTGGAAATATTCACAGATCCAGGAGATTATAACAGGTCATTCGTAAAATTCAATAAATGGTGGGCCAAGATCCAGGCTTGGATTCAGATAAACAGGCATGCAATAGAACCCCAAAGTGGAGAAGCCATTCTTGCAGTACTATTCAGACTAAAAGGGCCAAGAGCAGGACCTTTCGCCTAACTCAGATTACAAAGAATGCACAGCAACCAAGGATATAGTTGGATGGACTTGGAGAACAAACTAAGAAGCCTGTTTAGAGGTAGCAACATCAAAGACAGAGCAACCAAAAAGATAAATGAAATGAAACAAGGAGCAAATCAGCCAATTGATGACTCCCTCATTAAATGGTATGCAGAATTTGAGAAGGCAGAATTGGGAGACCCACATGGGATCTATCTCCTTGAACAAAATACAAAAAGATATCTTGTTACACGTGGCTGTGGGTGTGGTCACACGTAGACCTACTAACGCCTAGTAGGGTCAAGGGGGTTTCAGTCATTCGTATATACGACGACATAGGGCCAGCCGTGGGGATGCTGGGTCGAAGATACCGTTAGAGGTTCTTACGGGTCGAAGGTAACTGCTGTCTAGCTTAACAAGCGGGTCAAAGGTTCAAGGGTAAAGACACACGAAGGCAGGCGAGCCGTAGTGTGAAGCGCTCATTTAATGATAGAATGAAGACACGAGGAGTAAGACGATAGATTGCTAGCACTAACTAGGTGACAAGCCATAGGTAGAACTAAGCTAAGAAGAAGAGACGAGAGGCTCTGTTGAAGGGTTTATATAGCGAAGTAAAAGTGTGACAGTTACGTGTCACAGTGGTTAAGGGCCGGCGTGGAAAGCGGCATTAGAATAGAGAAGCCAATGGCAAAACCACACATGAGAAAGAGATGTTAAGGGCTAGTGCATGCAGTGTGAGAAGATCAGAAGATAAGGAGTACCTGCATGGTGGAGGATAAGCATGCTTACGAGATGTATGAAATGTCGTAGAACGACGTGGAAGGAATGAGGTTAAGTGTGAGAAATGAAAAGTGTTAGTCTAATATCGAAAGAAGAGAAAAAGCGTTCATCCTGCGAGTGAATCGTAACATATCTCATGGACTACATATGGAAGAACAACCTTAGAAAAAGTACAGTCCATGAAATGATGAACATATTAAGAGAAGTAGGCAATCACCTTGAAGCACTTGATCTAATCAGAGGGTGAATGCAGTCAAGGTTTGGATCTAACAGAAAGGAAAAGGATTCAAATGCAATGGATATCAGCATGGCTCAGAAAGGAGCTAAGTTGTGCTACAATTGTGGCAAAACAGGTCATTTTGCCAAACAATGCAAAAAATCCTCCACCAAATGTGATCTTTGTGGATGGTCCAATGGCCACAAGAAGGACTGCTGATGAAGGCAAGTAAGAAGCATATCCTCAAATAACGTTAAAAGCACTGAACACATCTATACACCCAGCATACAAGCTGAAAAGGGAAAAGGACATAATCTTATGGCAGCAATCAGGGGCATTGTTATAGCTATATATTTTTCACCCTTTACTTTGCGCATATGGATGCTTTCTTTATCTTATCAAGGGAAAACCCAACTTAGACACTGTGCTAGTCACAGGGGATCTATGGGCCCTTCTAGATCAATGGGCTTCACCTTCACTCCTTCACATTCGCCCCATTGATCACAGCACATATTTAATCACCATGATCATCACAGACCTCACATCAGTCACCCCATCACTGTGATGTGATCCCTTATCTTTAATTACCGTTGACACCTTCCATTCCTCCCACCCGCAGCAGATCAATGGCTGGTAACCTCATGTATATGTTAATCTCCGTTAACAGGCCAACTTCTCGTGTTGATCATGTTGGGCCTAGGGGATGGACTTATGTAGATATGTATCTAGATCGGTACACAACATGTATCTACACATAGAATAATATATAAAGCGAGACTGGATGGAGCTCAGTCTCCAGTCTAGTTCTCTTGTTCCCTGCCTACAAAGTTCCTCTCATAAGATAGTCATCCCACTCGACGTTTAGAGATAGTGATTGTCCTGCAAGATTGTAGTCACAACAGGCATGTCATTTAAAGAAGCAAGGGCGTTCTTCAGGGACGTCAAAGATGTCAAGAATAAGAAGTTGGCAAAAGGCAGAGCCTAGATTCAGAAACTGGGTCTAATCTAGACAAAGATAAGTGTAAGCAGGTATACTTTCCAACAGACAATCATTTTTCTAGTTTATATGTTTACAATACGGAAGCAGCGCCTTCCACTATTATATCTTCTTCTTTGCCAATAGAGAAGTCCTCTCAGAGGCTTGGCTGGGGCATCACACTGGTGCTTAATTTCTCTTCAAAGAAAGCTAACCCTTTAATCTCACCTGCAGATCAAATCCCAGATGAAGAAATCTTTTGCAGATCTTTAAAAATTGATAACGAACTAAAAATGAAGATAAAGGTAAAACTCAAAAATACTAATCAAAGTTTTATTCCAGTATTAGCACTCCTAGACTTGGGTGCGAACTATGTCTTTGTAGATAATGTATTTGCAATGCATCATGAACTCCCACTCAGACAACTCGCACAACCCCTCACCGTTTACAATGTGGATTGTACTCAAAATGAAGCAGGCAAGATTACACATATAGCATCACTCTTACTTGATTACAAAGGACATCAAGAGATAGTTGAGGCAGAAGTCACCAGCTTAGGAAAGAATCAGATGGTGATCAACTACTCTTGGCTGAAGAAACATAACTCAGATATCAATTGGAAAACTGGGGATATTAAATTAAGAAGTTGTGGAAAAGCATGTGGGGAACTTAGAGATAAAAGTGTCTATCTGAGACTATTGGAAAAGAAAGAGCAGGAAGCTTAATATAAAGTCTATGAAATAATAAAAACATTGGAAAAAGAACAAAACAAAAAACAAAAACAAGAAATTAGAATAAGCCAAGCAGTGGACAAGAAGCTTAAATCCCTTATGGATCAAAAGAAGTCCACTATAGAACTTATACCAAAATGTTATTATGAATATCTTAAAGTATTCAAAGAAAAGGCATCAATCAGAATGCCCATGCAGAAATCTTGGGATCATGCCATAGATCTTAAAGAAGACTTTCAGCTGAAGAAAGGAAAACTCATACCCCTGAGTGCAGATGAACAAAAAGAAGTATCAGACTGGCTAGAAGATCAGTTGTCCAAAGTATACATCAGACCTTCTAAATCGCCTCAAACGTCATCAGTTTTCTTCATGTCAAAGAAAGATGGCCGAAAACGCATGGTACAAGATTATCACTTATATGGTTAGTTTAGAATTTAGATTCTTTTTTTTTCAATATAATCGGGTGATAATAGGACCAAATAGAGCATTGTTCTGCGATCATTTTGACCTTTTAATCATTTGATTTGGTGAAGATCTGAGGGAGATAAAAATCAAACAAAGTATACTAGGCCAATGTTGAGAATACAGTCTAAAAAAATAGCAGAGGCTTAGCAAGCATCACAACTGGATTGGTAGAGTTCTAAAACGCTAGAAAGAGTGTTTTCAAGCCACATAAACATAATCTTGATTTTATTCAAAGTGATCATGGGAGATGAAGGGGAGAATATGTCATAGAGTGACAAATAAATCACACTGTGTCCCAAGACTATTTCCAGTGAATTGTGGGACATAGGGAACCCTCGGGAAAATACAAGCAGGTCTGTATGATTAGTATATAAATTAATATATGATGGTCATGGATGAAGAGAAGGATGGTGGCATAAACATCTGAATAAATTGCATGGGTGTTGGCCATTGTTCCCATTGGATTCACACAGTCCCAATAGCCCAGGAAAACAATTTCTAGGTCATTTGAGCATGATTTTGAATTTTGGCAAGATAATGATAGGATAGAGGGGGAAAGATGGCACAAGTGTCTGAATATATTGCATGGGGCTTGGAATGTATTACCACACAATTCACAGATATCCAAAGCTCTAGGACGATCATTTTCAAAGCATATGATCATGATTCCAAATTTATCTGAGATAATCATATAAGAAAGGGGGGCAATGGCATAGATGTTCCAATAAATTGCATGGTGCTTGTCCAGTGTTACCACCAGTGTTCCAATGTTCTAATATACCAAACAAATCACTTTTGGATCATTAGAACATGATTTTGAATTTATCTAAGATGTTCATAGAAGAGAGGAGGATGATAGCATAAATGTCTGAATAAATTGCATGAGTCTTGGTCATTATTCCCATTGAATTCACATGGTTCCAATGCTATAGGAAAACAATTTCTAGGTTATTAGAGGATGATTTTGAATTCTGCCAAGTTGATTATAGGAAAGAGGGGAAAAGATGGCATAAATGTTTTAATAAAATGCATGGAGCTTGGTACATATTACCACCAGATTTTCAAGGCTTCAAATTCCTGAGGAAATCATTTTCTAGACCTAAGATTATGATTCTGAATTTATCTGAGATGATCAAAGAGATGATGGGGGTGATGGCATAGACAGCCCAATAAATTGCATGGTGCTTGTCTGGTATTACCACCAGTGTTCCAAGAGTCTAATATACTAGGGAAATCATTTTTGGATTATTAGAACATGATTCCAAATTTATCTGAGACAATCATTTCATAAAAGAGAGGGGAATGATAACATAAACGTCTCAATAAATTGCTTAAGTCTTGGCTATTATTCCCATTGAATTTACATTGTTCCAATGCTATAGGAAAACAATTTCTAGGTTATTAGAACATGATTTTGAATTTATTTTGGCAAGATGATGATAGAATAGAGAGGGAATATTACAGCTATATATCTTTCAATCTTTACTCTGCATATATGAATGTTTTCTTATCTTATCAAGGGAAAACCCGACATAGACACTGTGCCAGACACAGGGGATCTACGGGCCCTTCAAGATCTGTGGGCATTCACTTTCACCCCTTCACATTCACCCCACAGATCACAACATGTATTTAATACATTGTGATCATCACAGACCTCACATCAGTCACCCCCATCACTGTGATGTGATCCCTTATGTTTAATTACCATTGACATCTTCCATTCCACCCACCCACAGCAGATCAACAGCTGGTAACCTCATGTATATATTAATCTCCATTACAGGCCAACTTCTCATGTTGATCATGTTGGGTCTAGGGGATAGACTTATGTAGATACATATCCAGATTGGTTTATAACATGTATCTACACAAGAAATGGTATATAAAGTGAGACCGGATGGAGCTCAGTCTCCAGTCTAGTTCTCTTGTTCCACTCCTATCAGTTTACCCCTAAGATAGTACTTCCACTTGACGTTTTAGTGATAGTGATTGTCTGCAGAGACTGTAGTCGCAACAGGGAAAGATGGTCCAAGTGTCTGAATAAATTGCATGGGGCTTGAAACATATTACCACCTGATTTACAGGTATCCAAAGCCCTAGAAAAATCACATTGATTGATGGATGGATGCACTGTGTTTGTTGATATTTGGCTTCTTTCCAAACCACTGTCTTCATGTTGTGAACAATCATAGACCATCGAGAACTCAGTGAGGTGCATCGTGGAATAGGACAAAAAATGTCTGCCAGACATAACCCCATTTTGAGGTGTGTACACCATGTGTATGACTCCAGGTGGTTGGATCCTGTATGGGTGCATTCAATTTCTGCACACTTATGACAGGATATTTCACATACAACATGTCACCCCTCCTAAGAATCACTATACTGATTAGAATGTCAAGACACTTCAGTTCCGTTAATGCGAGAAAAACATCATCCCATTTCTTGAACATGGAGTTGCAATCCTTTTCTGAGTCACTTGGAGTGTTGAGATATCCCCATATTTTTAAACTGGAATGGACAGTTACATATGTCGCCAAGCCATATGCATTGTGATGTGGGTATGTGAGGAACACACCATGGGTGATCAAATCCCACCTGCAAGTTTTTTCGACATCTGCTGACATGACTTGAATCTCAGCATATGACTTTGATGCATTCATGCCTATCTTTGGAATATAGATGGCATTCATGATCGCTAAACGACAGTTCACATTGTCCAACAGTGGCCTTGAAATCCCTGAGATTCCTGAAGAACATACTGAGAATGTGCCATGACTAACCTGATGAATATGGGCACATCTGGCTGCAGGTTTGTCAGATTGAGGAGATTCATACAATTTTTGGCACTAGATTCAAGTTCAATGAATGATTCCGTCGTCATCATTTGGTAAACATTATGAAATTCCCCCTTTTCACCCTTCTTCTATTCCTTGCATCTTAACATCACATCTTATATGTCGTTAGATGGTAGAGTTAGATATCAGAAAACACATACCTTGCATGATGACCTTTTGAGACATTGATGGACGAAACAGCTGAATTGAATCCATGCTGAAATCGAGTATGGTGTAGATTCCCACCCACGAACCAAGACCACACTGCCCTTGAAGAGTGCAGCTTCTATCTCCTTTATGTGTCCTCCAGGATTTCCAGAATTGTACACAATCTCAACCAGCATCCTTCGGCCATTTCTGTATGTGTGGTCTTGGACATGGATCCCTTTCAACATATAGTTGATGGCCACACAATCCTGACAGTGAATACCCAACATAGTGAGGATGCTTCATCCTGATATGACAGTGTTGTTGGGATGTACCTGTTCACTGAACCAAGGTTTGTATGTCCTTATGCCAAGGTTTTGCCAATTGATTGTTGGTGAATTTCTGGGGCACCCAATGTCAGAGAGTAACGATTCCATGAGGGGAGTAGCTATGGATAAATTGGGGATCATGATGTAGAACAACCATGGGATGTATTCAATCTACTTCGCCTCCGCTTTGGAATCCGGATAACCAACTTTTCATTTGGGTCTGCATTGGCATCCTGTCATCCAGTGATGATCGGCAGAGAATGCTCCATTTCTGATATGACCTTCCGTTTACCCTTTGTGTTTGATAGGTTACCCGTTTGTGATGGCAACTAGCAAAATGATGAATATCACACCTAGATTGAACATGAAGAATGTCATATCATGTATGTACTTGTGTTGTTTTCATTGATTTCTCTTGTTTCTTTGTTTCTTTTTTCGATCCGATCGCTTTGACTTCCGACGGTGCATTGCATGAATTAGTCTGTGTCCAATAAATGGTCAACAAAATTTAGTCATAAGTTAACACAACGAAAAGGTCTATCGTGATAGTGCTTACTGTCGATGGTCCAGCCAACCTAGGCTTCTGACTATAAATACATGATTGACGAGTTACCTGTATCGCAGCCCTATGTTAATCTCGTTAGAAGTTTCACTGGTCAACACATACCTGTGAGCCGCCCATCCCCAATGTTCTTTTGGTGACCCCCACCATCTTGTTCACTTTCATCATAACGTGGGCCTTAATATCCTCTATCTTGCTTATCCCAAATGTGTGTCTTGCCTCTACAAGCACCTTGCTGTGAGCCTCTTCATTGATTATGAACTGTATGCCTTGCATAGCACATGGAGCAGCGAACAACTCATTGTCATCGATATCAACCAAAAGCGGCTCTGATGGATTCCATTTATACCATTCTGCTAGTCTCACTATCCAAACATCAGACTAGCTGATGAAAAGATCGCCTGAGTGCAATGATCGGCATGGAAGGTTTGGTTCAGAAACATCACCATGGAACATCTTGATTACAAGCAAAAGACATTCCTGGGGAATGTGAGGCTGGAGAGTGTAGTTGGAACGTGTAGTGTGTGTTGTCATCTTGTTAGTGAGTTTGAGAGAGTGAGAGATGGTGTAAACATTGAGGTTCAACCATGCATTGTTGTACATGCATTTTTATTGGTGAGAACAACAATGATGCCACAATTTCCATATATAGGATGACAAAGAAATTTTTCATATTACTATAAGACATCTAAGATATGCTGCACTTTTCCACTAAAGTGTGGCAGTTCTCTGTGCACACATTCATAATTTGCCTGAGTGTCCACTAAAATATCCTACACATTCATGATGAATTTGTAAGGCATGTCATCAGTGTTGTGGATAACAGACATGAAATGAACATACGTTTGTCAGTGTTTGTCACATATTTCAGACTTTAAAAAGCATCTCTACATATGGTAATGGTTACACTGAGTTGTAAGGACACTGTTACGCGTGGCCATGGGTATGGTCGCACATAGACCTACTAATGCCTAGTAGGGTCAAGGGGGTTCTGTTGTTCGTGTTGACGACGACGTGAGACCAGCCGTGAGGGTGCTGGGTCGGAGGTACCGTCAAGGGTGTTGACGGGTCGAGGGGTAACCGTTGCCTAGCTTGGCGGACGGGTCAAGGGTTCAAGGGTTAAGACACACGAAGGCGGTGGGGCCGAGTGTGAAGTGTTCACTTAATAGTAGAATGAAGACTGAGGAGTAAAGGCAAGTGGATTGCTAGTACTAACTAGGCGACAAGCCGTAGGTAGAACTAAGCTAAGAAAAAGGGACGAAGGACCCTGTTGAAGGGTTTATATAGTAAAGTAAAAGCGTGACAGTTACGTGTCACAATGGTTAAGGGCCGGCATGGGAAGCAGCATTAGAAACAGAAGACCAATGGCAAAACCACGCATGAGAAAGAGACATTAAGGGCCGGCGCATGCAGCAAGAGAAGATCAGAAGATAAAGAGTACCTGCACGGTGGAGGAATAAGCACACTTACAAGGTGTATGGAATGTCGTAGAACAACATAGAAGGAATGGAGTTAAGCATGGTAAATGGAAAGTATTAGTCCGAAAGAGAAAGTAGAAAAAAAGTGTTCGTCCTGCGAGCGAATCGTAACAGACACGTTCAACAATGCCAAGGAGAACATATCATGGTGTTTGCTTGTGTTGTGGGTGATGAATCTGAGATGAACCTAATATGAACATACATTCATCGCATTTTTACACATATTGTAATCATTTTTCATGATTAGGAAATATATACGTCAGCTTTGACAAGGAACGGGGAAGGCTTAATGAGAACATATGCATATTCTTGGGGGGAGGGAGGG
>JBBPTX010000384.1:0-28593 GCA_038094595.1 Pulveroboletus aff. annulatus
GTTATAAGACTAGATCTATAGTCTTTTCATTTCTGAGATGACTTGCCATAGGCAAGTCATGACATAATTTAAGGGTCTTAATTCTTAAATCTTCATTATCTCTGTTTTTGGTCAGAACGTATAATCGGTTTCCTTCTTGGTAAAGAAGCCCATTTGCTTCTTCACATACCTTGTGTTCTTTACATAACTTCTGTACTTCCATCTCTGTTGTAGCTGTGCCCCTTCATCGTAGATTGCGACTTTGGATGATGTTGTCCTTATCCGCTCCAGAGAGATCATAATTATTCCTTTATTATCGTCTTCTATTCCTTACGCATGATCTTCTCTTCTAGAGAGAGCGTCTGCCTTAGCATTAGACAATCCTGGTTTGTACACGAAGGTGTAATTGAATCTGGATAGATATTGCGCCTTCATGAAATATTGAAGATTAGCATGATCATTCCATACTTCAAATGGATGCTCTGTCCCTTCTAGATAATGGCACCATTGTTCTAATGCTCTAATGATGCTCAACATTTCTTTATCTGCGATAGGATAGTTTCTTTCTTCGGGTGACATTGAATGCGAACTAAACGCCACTGGATGCCATCTTTCTTTCTTTAATATAGATAGCACCGCCCCTGTTGCATAATCTGAGGCATCTGTTTCTAGACGGAATTGACAATCAATGTCTGGATAGGCTAGGATAGGAGCTGTAGTAAATCATTCTTTTAGCTTGTTAAAAGCATCTTGTTGTTGAGAATCCCATTTCCAAGAGACATCTTTCTTTAGGAGGTCGTTCAGAGGTCTAGCGACTTGCGTGTATCCTTCGATGAAGCGATGATAGTAATTGGCAAGACCAAGAAAGCTTCGCACCCCTTTTACATTGGTAGGTGCTGGCCAATCTAAGATGGCGTCAACCTTCTTGCGATCCATCTTGATCCCGTCTTGTCCTACGATCATCTCCAAATAATCGACTTCCTTCTTGAAGAAGTGACACTTTTCTGGTTTGGCGAAGAGATCATTTTCTTCTAAACGTCTCAGCACCCTTTTGACGATTTCTGTGTGTTCTCGTTCATCATCTGTTTTGGTAAATATCATTACATTGTCAATATAGACTACCACAATGTCTTCCATATCAGCAAATAGCTCATTCATCATTGTTTGGAACGTGGCTGAGGAATTGCATAATCCGAAGAACATAACCAGGGGTTCGAAGGTCCCTTTATGCGTGACGAAGGCCGCCTTCCACTCATCACCTTCTTTGATACGTACATTGTTGTATCGCCATCTGAGATCCAATGTGGTAAATAGCTTAGCCCCCTTTAATCAGTCTATGAGTTGTGAAATGAGAGGGAGGGGATAATTATTCCATACTGTTTGCAAGTTTAGATATCGATAATCTTGTACCATGTGTTTTCTTCCGTTTTTCTTCAGCACAAAGAAGACTGGAGACGTTTGAGGTGACTTTGAAGGTCTAATATATCCTTTGGATGATTGATCGTCTAGCCAATCTGATACTTCCTTCTGTTCATCTGTGCTCAGGAGTATGAGTCTTCCTTTCTTCAGCTGAAAGTCTTCTTTAAGGTCTATGGTGTGATCCCAAGATTTTTGTGTGGGCATTCTAGTAGATGCCTTTTCTTCAAATACCTTCAGATGCTCATGGTAGCATTCTGGTACTAGTTCTGCAGCAGATTTCTTTTGATCCATAAGGGTTTTAAGCTTTTCATCCACTGCTTGACCTATTCTAATTTTTCTTTCTTGTTTTTTGTTTTGTTCTTTTTCCAGTGTTTTTATTGTTTTGTATACTTTATATTGAGCTTCCTGCTCCTCTTTTTCTAATAGTCTAAGAAAGACGCTTTTATCTCTGAGCTCCCAACACTCTTTTCTGCAACTTCTTTATTTGATTTCCCCAGTCTTCCAATTGATGTCTGGGTTATGTTTCTTTAACCAAGAGTAGCCGATCACCATCTGGTTCTTTCCTAAGCTGGTGACTTCTGCTTCAACTATCTCTCAATGTCCCTTGTAATCTAATAGGAGAGAGGCAACGTGTGTGATTTTTCCTGCTTCGTTCTGTGTTCCATCTACATTATAGATGGTAAGGGGTTGCGCCAGTTGCCTAAGTGGGAGAGCATGTTGCATTGCAAATACGTTATCTACAAAGACACAGTTTGTGTCCGAATCCAAGAGTGCTGATACTGAAATAAAATCTTGATCAGTGTTTTTGGGTTTTATCTTTATCTTCATTTTTAGTTCATTATCAATTTTTAATGATCTGCAAAAGATTCCTTTGTCTGGGATTTGATCTGCAGATGAGATCAAAGGGTTAGCTTTCTTTGAAGAGGAATTAAACACTGGTGTGATGCCCCAGCCGAGCCTTTGAGAGGGCTCCTCTATCGGCAAAGAAGAAGATATAATAGTGGAAGGCACTGCTTCTGTATCGTAAACATGTAAACTAGAGAAATGATTGTCCGTTGAAAAGTGTACCTGCTTACGCTTACCTTTGCCTAGATTAGATCCAGTTCCTGAATCTAGGCTCTGCCTTTTGCCAACTTCTTGTTTTCGGCATCTTCGACGTCCCTAAAGAATGCCCTTGCTTCTTCGAAAGACATGCCCCTTATTGCTACCGCGGGGTTGCGTCCTTTTCCTTTTTCGGCTTGTGTGCCAGGTGTGTAAATGTGCTCGGTGCTTTTAAAGTCATCCGAAGACGTACTCCATACCTGCCTTCATCGGCAGTCTTTCTTATGCCTGTTAGACCATCCACAAAGGTCACATTTAGTAGAGGGTTTTTTGCATTGTTTCGTGAAATGACCTGTTTCACCACAATTATAACACAATTTTGCTCCTTTCTGAACTGAACTGATGTCCATTGCATTAGGATCTTTTGGTTTCGATCCAAACCTAAACTATGTTCACCCTCTGATAAGATCTAGGGCTTCCAGACAATTTCCTACTTCTCGTAGTGTTGTCATCATTTCGTTTACCGTGTTCTTTCTTAGATTGTTTTTCCAAATGTAATCCATAAGGTATCATTTGGTGTTTTGTTCTAGGAGGTATACCCCATGTGGGTCTCCTAGTTCGGCTTTTTCGAATTCCGTGTACCATTTGACAAGGAAATCATCGATTGGTTGATTTGGCCCTTGTTTCATTTCGTTGATCTTTTTGGTAGCCCTATCTTTGATGTTGCTACCTCTGAAGAGACTTCTTAACTCACCCTCCAGATCATTCCAGCTGTACCCTTCATTTGAGTACATTCATTGTAGTCTTAGTTGTGTGAAAGGTCCTGCTTTCACTCCTTTCAATCTGGAGAGTACTGCTAGGATTGCTTCTCCTGACTTGGGTTGGATGGTGTGTTTGTTTACTTCAATCCATGCTTGGATCTTTGCCCACCATTCATCGAATTTTGCGAAGGACCTGTCATAATCTCCCGGGTCTGCGAAGATTTCTACTTTTCTGGAGGAAGCGTATGAGGATTTTTCCTCTCTCTTTTTCCCAGATCCACTTGGTGTGGGTTGTCTGGTTGGTGGTTTCGGTTGTATTAAGGTATTAAGCATTCCTTGAATGCTTGTCAGCGCGTTGTTCATTTTTGCCATTTCATCTCTCATTGTGAAATAGTGTTGTTCTTGTTCTGCTGTGTACTGTGCAATGGTGTTTAGCTGGTCATGCCAGTCGATGTTTGGGTTGGTAAGGGCAGTAACGTAATCTGCAATGGAGATGGCCATTATGAAGAAGGTATGAAAGGTGACTAGTATTTGTAGGATTTTCTTTGTTGTACTTGAAGCTGAACTTTGCTGAAACGATCATTCCTTCTGATCGTTTGTGGATACTTGCAATGCTGTCTCTTCGTGCAAGGAGCTATGTCTCTGTCCTCTTCTTCTAGCTCTGAGGCTTCTCTGTATTGCCTTCTGGCTATGCTCGTTTATCTCTCAAATTGTTGTGCTCCTAGGGTTGCTTCTAGGTGCATGTTTCTTTGAGCTATGGGCCACGTGTAAGGGTCTGGTTCTTGGTTCCTGATGACGTCAGGGATAGGGGCTGTGGGATGGCAAAGCAAGGCTATTTCACTGATAGGGCTGAGGGTTTGTGATAATAGTGTGGTGTCCCAGTAATATGTGTATCCCATGAATCTTATATCTGTGGCGATCACGTCGACATCTGCTCTGTTACCAAAGCTTCTTGGTTGAAGATCCTGTTCTAACAATCTCCAGAATTCTTCTTCGCTGGCTGCAATATTTGGTCAGTTGTTTGGGTCAACTTCACTCCTTGTGCTCACTGTTGCTAGCGAGTACTCCCTGCTTTCTACTTTAACTACTACTGGTTCTTCTATGGCTACTGGAACGCTTACGAGTTCCCAAGGTTGCGCTGTGTCCACATGAGGAACGTAGGCGAGGAAAGGGAGTAAGGATTGGTGAAACAAGATAGGCACTGAGCAGGGTGCCCTTAGTACTACTTCTAGTGACTAGAGGATGCGCTCACTTGTGAAAGCGAGGGGACAAGTGAGGAGACTAGTACACGTCCGGCTTTCTTTGGTGATTGGGTACGAGGATGTAAGACAGTCTAGTTCTAGTGTTGTGACTACAATCGTTGTAGGCAATCACCAACTATCTAGATGTCGAGTAGATTCTTAAAAATGCTTTGTAGGCAGTAGAACAGGAGAACTAGACTGGAGACTGAGCTCCATCCAGTCTCATGTTATATATTATTCTACTTGTAGATACATGTTGCGTACCGATCTAGATATGTATCTATATAAGTCCATCCCCTAGGCCCAACATGATCAACATGAGGAGTCAGCCTGTAATGGAGATTAATATATACATGAGGTTACCAGCCATTGATCTGCTGCGGGTGGATGGAATGGAAGGTGTCAATGGTAATTAAGGATAAGGGATCATATCACAGTGATGGGGTGACTAATGTGAGGTCTGTGATAATCACGATGTATTAAATATGTGTGTGTGATCAGTGGGGCAAAAGGTGAAGAGCTGAAAGTGAAGCCCACTGATCTTGAAGGACCCGTAGATCCCCTGTGTCTGGCACAGTGTCTAAGTTGGGTTTTTCCTTGATAAGATAAAGAAAGCGTCTGTATGCGCATAGAGAAGGATGAAAAATATATAGCTATAACACTCCTTGAGTCTCAGAGTCATCAAACCACTTAGCCTATACAAGATAGCAACTATACCTAGATTATGTATAAGTAGTCATTTATGTAGAACACAGCAGTACAATATATCATTGCATAAAAAATCAATATGCTACTTTTTGTTACATGTGGCCGTTGATGTGGTCGTGCATAGACCTACTAACATCTAGCAGGATCAAGGGGTCAGTCGTTCATGTATATGATGACATAAGGCCAGCCATGGGGATGCTGGATCAAGAGTACCATCAAGGGTGTTGACGGTTCGAAGGTAACTGCTGTCTAGCTTGACAAGTGGGTCAAGGGTTCCAGATGTAGAGACACACGAAGGCAGTGGGCTAAGTGCAAAGCGTTCACTTAATAGTAGAATGAAGACTGAGGAGTAAAGGCAAGTGGATTGCTAGTGCTAACTAGGTGACAAGCCATCGGTAGAACTAAGCTAAGAAAGAAAGACAAAGAGCCCTATTGAAGGGTTCTTATAGTAAACTAGAAGTGTGACAGTAACGTGTCACAATGGTTAAGGGCCAGCATGGGAAGCAGCATTAGAAATAGGAAGAACAATAAAGAAGCCACATGTGAGAGAGAAATGTTAAGGGCCGGTGCAATCAGCATGAGAAGATCAGAAGGAAAAGAGTATCTGTGCGGTGGAGGATAAGCACGTTTACAAGAGGTATAGAATGTCGTGGAATGACATGGAATGGTGCGAGTTAAGTGTGAGAAAGGAAAAATATTAGTCTGATATCGTAAGAAGGGAAAAAGTGTTTGTCCTACAACCAAATCGTAACATTACCCTCTTAGTAACCTGAAACTATGGCAAGGAATCCTTACAAGTCTCTGAAAGCAGGTCCCGGGAAGCTGGTGATGTTGGTATAGCTGATATCATCTAATTCATCTCCATCCTTGTAAGGTGAAGGAGCGCGGAAGGAGGATGGTGCAGGATGATAAGAGTTCTGAGAGGAGGACAACGACAGACGAGAGGTATGGTGAGGTGTGGCCCAATGGACAATTTGTCCATTGCAGAACGTGGCTTGGGGATGGTGAGAAGTGGATGTAGATAAGGATGGGGCATGAGGGGAGGCAAGACAGGCGGCAAGTGGGCAAGAAGATCTTGGACAGCAGGTGAGAGAGTGACCAGGTGCACGTTGGAGGCACCTTGTGCAGATATGCTGCTGACAGGATAGCTGGGTGTGTCTGAGGCAATTGCACTGGAAGCACCATTGGTTGAAATGGGGATGTCCGGGATAGATGCGATCTCTGCCGTTACGACCAGTCCACCAGTTGTTAAGTGTTTACCTATGAATAGGTGATCCATCCCTCAGGACTTTGTTTCCAAGTCCTTGACCCGCGGTGGTGAGATCTCAGAAATGGTTATCGACGTCAAGGAGAAAGATATCATAGCCCATCTGAAAGGCGTGAGAGTACAACTGGTAGCGCGCATGGTAGATGAAGTCCTGCATAGTCCTGCCAAGGGTGGTGTGAGGAAAGATCAGGCCAGAGCCAAAGATGAAGGCAGCGATGTGATTCAACTGCATCACGGTTTCAAACCAAGTAAAAATAGAGGAACCATCAGAAGAATGGACACTAATGGGAACATGAAGACGATCGTCAGACATAAGCGAGTGAAAGTGAACATAATTCTCATTGGTAAACTGTTCTTCTTGGAGCCAGTTGGTGTGACGATGAGCGGAGACGTCTAAGAGGACCTGGGAATTCCATCCAGAGTGGGTGATAAGGGAGTCTGAGCTAGGTGCTCGGACGAGCTGTGGACGATGAACACCTAGGAAAGAGGGAGGTCCAGGAGAAGGTTCCCGATCAGGCAGAGGGGTGAACAATGGTGAGGATTGAATCCTACCCGAGATGGGGGAGATGTGGGATTGGGGAACACTGCCAACAAGAGTGGCGAAGTTGACAGGTTGTGGGGCAGCAGGGAGAGTAGGAGAGACCCTCTCAGGGTCGGTAGTGGGAACACGGACGGTACTGGGGTTCATGGAGGGTGTGGCGGCCAGGACATCAACGTGGGCAAATTTAATAGCTATTAGGAGGAGGTGGAGCAGGTTTGTCTACAGTGTGGTGGGCGAGTGGATGAGAGAGAGAAGGTGTTGGGGTGTCATCTTTTATAGTTGTTGAGTAACTCCGACAAGTGTTTCAGGTTCCGCTCGGGTTCCCAAGATTCTTCCTCCACGGAGTACTCTTTCCATCAGATCAGGTACTGACAGGCTGATGGCATACCTCGATGCCATATGATTCATTCAATTTCATATTCCTCTTGTCCCTCAACAAGATCTGGAGGCAGTGTGGGGAAGTTCGGGCTGTGGATGTCGTTTTCGCGATAGGACGATAACAAGGAAGCATGGAACGTGTTGTAAATTTTCCACATTCATGGGAGTCGGAGGTGATAAGAAACGGGGGAAATGATGTTAGAGAAAATGAAGGGACCTTCATGTTTTGTGGTGAACTTTGGATCTTGGACAGACCTTTTAAGATTCCTGGCCTCTAGCAAAACTCGTTGTCCCTTCTCAAAGGGCACAAATTTTGACTTAGACCTGGATGCCATGACTTGACGTGCAAGTTCATGAGATGCAAGGGCTTCGTTTCATAGAGTGGTTAGCTCTTTGAGGTGGGATTCGACAGTGAAGATATTGGTGTCGGCAATCACTGAAGGAAGGGCATGGGGTTTGTAACCCATCATGAAGTAGAATAGCGATTTTCCAGTGATGGAATGGGGGCAGTGATTGTGCGTGAATTGTGCATGGGAAATATGATCGGACCATATAGAAGAATGATCTCTGCAGTAAATGCGAAGATAAGTCTCGACTTCCTGGTTGACGCATTCTGTTTCACCATCGGTCTGTGGGTGGTAGGCTGTGGAGAGGGAGAGATTGTAGTTCAGGAGGCAGCCAAGTTCTCTAGCAAAGGTGGAGGCAAATTGTGGACCTTGATCGGAGATGATCTTGTCGTAAAGGCCAAAGCAAAGGTAGACTTTGTGAAAAAAGAGCACAGCTATGCCTTTGACATGATAATGGATGGAAAGTGAAAGGAGAGCTTGTGGGTGTCCTCAATAGGCTTCTAGGAGCATGGACTGGAGTCCACTGTGAGTAACCAAGGTGTATTGAGCGGTGTATACGAAGATACAGACCTAGAGTTCACTGTGAGTAACCAAGGAGGAAAAACACAGTGGCTCCTAAACTATGAGCGCCCATTTGTAAACAAAGGTAAATAGGTCAGTCACAACTGAAGTCAAGTGTTCAAATCATGGCAAAGGAGAATAATGAAGTCAAGAGTTCGAATCACTGAAGTGGCAAATTATGAGGTCAAGGGTTCAAACCATGAGAGTGGTGAAAATCATAAAGGCCAACAGCCTCGATGTCAGTAGTTCCTCCCCTTACATGTGTGCCTGTACTTGTATCTACGTCCAAGAAATCAATGCATATCCCACTACAACTCATCGATCCTTTGCACACTATGAAAACCATCGACACTCATGCTCTCATTGACAGTGGGGCAGATATCAATTGCCTCGACTGGGATTTCACTTGTAAACACAGACTCCCCCTTGACAAACTCCCAGTTCCTATCCCAGTTAACAATGTTGACCAAACACTAAACACAAAAGGGGCCATTCGCTACACCACATCTCTGTTTACCAACATCGATGGGATCGCCCAACATGTATGCTTCCATGTCATGCATTGCGGGTCCAAGAACATGATTCTCAGAACACCTTGGCTATGAAGTACGAACCTTTCCATTGACTGGTCGTCGCAGATGATCAACATCCCCGAATCGGTAGACAAGTCTGCCTCCCTCTACCACATTCACGTTGCTGATCTAAAACAGCACGACGCTGCCCAATCACAGGCACTCCCCTCGAAATCACCACGCCATGTCCTGGTTAAAACCATCCTGGACCATACTTTCTCCACGTACCTCGACATGCCTGACAGAAATCTTTATGTGCAACGAGCACTATACAACAACTCATGTTAACGGCTCCTCAAGTCCAGGTCCTACTATCACCAAGCATACCCGAAACTTGTTGCCAAGCTCACCACTGCCACAGAACTAGTGTCCACTGCCAAGAAGGCTAAGCCAAAGGTTATGCTCCCTGACATCTACAAAGACTTCACTCCCGTCTTCACCAAAGAATCCACCAACTCTCTTCCCCTGTCTAGACCCTACGACCATGAGATTAACGTTAAAGATTTGTTCACCCCGAAAATTGGCAAACTCTACCCGCTTACCCCTGACAAGAAGAAAGCCACTAAAGACCTTCTTAATGAAAACCTTGCTGCAGAAAAGATCCACCCTTCAAACTCCCCCCAAGCATCTCCGTTCTTCTTCATCAAGAAGAAAGACGGTAAACTCCGTCCCTGCCAAGATTACAGGTATCTCAATGAACATACTGTTCACGACACCTACCCTCTACCCTTGATCTCTGACCTCCTGGACAAGCTCAAAGGGGCACGTGTCTTTACAAAGTTCAACATATGCTGGGAATACAACAACATACGTATCAAGGATGGGCATCAGTGGAAAGGCGCCTTCCTCACTCACAAAGAACTCTTTAAACCCATGGTTATGTTTTTTGGCATGACTAACTCCCCTGCGACATTCCAACAGTTCATGAATGACTCCTTCCATGACATGATTGCTAAAGGATGGTTGGTTATTTACATGAACGACCTACTTATTTTCTCTTCAGATGACAAAACCCACACCGAATGAACCTGCTGTGTCCTTCAACGGATGACAGAACTCAATCTCCATCTCAAGTTGGAGAAATGCCAATTCGCTGTCCCAGAAGTCGAATACCTCAGCATGATTGTCAAAGAGGGACAGCTCACCATGGACTCCGTCAAACTCGACGGCATTCCCAAGTGGCCTATACCACAGAAAGTCAAAGATGTCTGCTCTTTCCTTGGATTCGCTAACTTCTATCAACGTTTCATCCCCAGATACTCCAACATTGCTTGCCCCCTTATCAATCTCACAAAGAAGACCATGCCTTGGACCTGGTCTGTCGCACAACAGACCACGTTTGAACAACTCAAGGGGTTGTTTCTTTGTAAGCCAGTCCTCTTTATGCTGGATATTTCTCGCCCTTTTGCCATGGCCACCGATGCTTTCAAATACGCGTCGGGTGGCATTCTATTACAAACCAATGCTAACGGGGATTGGCACCCCTGTTCTTACTTATCACAATCGTTCTCTTCTTCAGAACACAACTACAACATTCACGATTGGGAGCTCTTGGCTGTTATATGCAGTTTCAAAGCCTGAAGGCAATACCTCCATAGCTCTCCCTTCCCCATCAAAGTCTTCTCCGACCATAAGAATTTAACATACTTCTGTTGTCCTCAAGATCTCAATCGGTGTCAGGCTCGCTGGCTCCTCGACCTCACAGATTATGACTACTCTATCACCCACATCTCTGGTACCCAGCTCGCCGGACCTGATGCCCTGTCCCATCAACCTGATCTCTTGCCCCACGCTGACTCAGACAACACCAGAGTCACCCTCCTCCCCAACGCCCTTTTTGTCCGTCTCATCGACTCCACCCTCTTTAATCACATCGCCTCTGCCTCCACCTCAGATGACCTTGTTCTCCACAAGTTACAGGTGATCGACAGGTCCCTTCCCCCTGCCTTTCGCTCCTGCCTCTCTAACTGGCAGTACTGTGACGGCGTCCTTTTATACCAGGGCCATGTCTGTTACAGCTATATATTTTTCCCCTTTACTTTGCGCATACAGACACTTCCTTTTCTTATCAAGGGAAAACCCGACCTAGACACTGTGCTAGACACAGGGGATCTACGGGCCCTTCTAGATCAGTGGGCTACATCTTTAGCTCTTCACCTTTTCGTCCCACTGATCACAAACACATATTTAATATATCGTGATCATCACAGACCTCACATCAGTCACCTCATCACTGTGATGTGATCTCTTATTTTAATTACCGTTGACATCTTCCATTTCACCCACCCACAGTAGATCAACAGCTGGCAACCTCATGTATATATTAATCTCCATTACACTGTAGGTTAACTCCTCATGTCGATCATGTTGGGCCTAGGGGATGGACTTATGTAGATACATATCTAGATCAGTACATAATATATATCTACACGAAGAATAGTATATAAAGCGAGACTGGATGGAGCTCATTCTCCAGTCTAGTTCTCTTGATTCTCTCCTACAAGTAGCACTTAAGAAATACTCCTCTCGACACCTAGTATCCAAGTGGTTGCTTGCAAAGACTTGTAGATGCAACAACGTCTATGTCCCTCCCGACCATGACCTTCGCCATGCTGTCATCCAATGCTCCTATGACCATGACTCCGCCGGCCACCCAGGCTATCTGAAAACCCGTCAACTCATTGCTAGCAAGTTTTGGTGACCCGGCCTCGCCTCCTTCATCCGCTCCTATGTTGAGAGCTATGCCATGTGCCAGCGCAACAAAGCGAACACTCACCCTATATCCCCCCCACTCATCCCTATCCCCTGCTCCTGCTCCTGCCCATTCCAGCAGATCTCTTGCAATCTGATCACTGATCTCCTGCTGTCCGGGGGATTCGACTCGTTATTGGTCGTGGTAGACCACAGCCTTACTAAGGGGGTAATTCTTTGCCCTACTAAGAAAACTATCACCACCATGTTGGCCTTTATGATTTTCGCCACTCTCATGGTTTGAACCCTTGACCTTATAATTTGCCACTTCAGTGATTCGAACTCTTGACTTCATTATTCTCCTTTGCCATGATTTGAACACTCGACTTTTGTTATGATTCATCATGCCGGGCACGTCTTTTCCTTTTCTCTGTTTCTTTCCCTTCGCGCGTACGCTCACTCTTCCGCTCTTCCCGGTTGCCCACGCCAACCCTTTACCCTTGTCCCTCGGCTCTCCAAGGTCCCCGTCACACGTACGTCATCGTATTTACGTGTTCTTGTGCACTTATCTCCCTCGTGCTGCCTTATCGCACACGTGCTTCATCTTCTCTCGCCGCATGCACCGGCACATTTGCGTTCCACTCCCACGCATGGTTCTTATGCCTTCCATGGCCTTCCTTCGCATTCTATTGCCGCTTCCCATGCCGGCCCTTAACCCATACCCTTGACCCTGTGACGTTACTGTCACATGTCACTCTTCACTATATATACCAGTCGATCTGGCTTTATGCCCTTCCCTTAGCTTTGATATTTCCTGTCGTAGGCCTAGTCCCTTGCCTAGACAATCAGAGCGCACCTTTGAACCACACCTCTGCGAGTTCCCTCGACTCCTGAGTGAGACCCTTGGACACCAACTGGCATCGCCACTGCCGTTCTAGAACGGTTGAACTCCCGACTCGACCTCACTAGGTCCACGATAGGTTCACGTGCGACCCTACCCGGGCCACATGTAACACTTCCTCTGAACAGACTTCTCAGTTCATTTTCCAAATCTGTCCAGCTATATCCTTGGTTGCTATGCATCCTTTGCAACCTGAGTTGAGTGAAGGGTCCTGCCCTGGGTCTTTTCAATCTGGATAACACTGCAAGGATTGCTTCTCCGCTTTGGGGTTCTATCGCATGCCTGTTTATTTGAATCCAGGCCTGTATCTTGGCCCACCATTCATTGAATTTTACAAATGACCCGTCATAATCTCCTGGGTCTGCAAAGATTTCTACTTTTCTGGAACTGTTGTTGGGTCTTTCCTTCTCTTTTTCTTTTCCTGACCCACTGGGTGTAGGTTGCCTTGTGGGTGGTTTCACTTGCCCTTGCGCAAGTGTAGTGACAATTCTTTCAATATTTGCTACTGCATCACTTATCCTTGTTATTTCATCTCGCATGCTATGATAGCGAGCTTCTTGTTCTGCAGTGTATGATGCGATGTTGTTTAATTGTGTGGTCCAGTCGGTGTTGGGGTTGGTAAGAGCTGTGATGTAGTCTGCAAGGGAAATGGCCATTGGTGATTTATAGAGTGGTAACTAGTATTTGTAGGGTTTGCGTTGTTGTACTTGAAGTTGGATTCTACTGAAACGATTGTTTCTTCTGATTGTTTGTGGGTACTCACATCTCTGCCTTTTAGTGTGAGGTTGCTCTCTTTCTTGTTCCTCTGAGGCTTCTCTGTATCACCTCCTTGCTATGCTTGCCTCTCTGATGAACTGTTGTGTCCCTAGGGTTGCTTCTAGGTGAACATTATGTGGTGCTGCTGGCCATGCGAATGGGTCAGGTTGAGGGGATCTGGATGGACTCCACTCAGGGGTGATGGGATATCTAAGCGAGGCTAGATCTGTGGCGGGGCTGAGGGTTTGTTCTGAAGGTGTGGGTTCCCAGTAATAGGTATGACCTATGTATCTGATGTCAGTGGTGATCAAATTGACTTCGCCTCCGTTTCCAAAGCTGCGTGGTTCTAGGTCTTGTTCAACAAGTCGTCAGAACTCTTCTTCTGTGGCCACAACGTCTGGCCAGTCGTTTAGGTCCTCTTCACTCTCTGTGCTCGCAATTGCAAGTGAGTACTCCCTGGGCTCTTCTTTGACTGGTAATCCTACTACTACTGGTACGTTTACTAATTCTCAAGGTCTTGCTAAATTAACAGTGGGAAGGTATGCTGTGAAAGGGAGAAGAGATCAGTGAAAGGAGATGGGCACTGATAGTAGGCCTCTGTTAGCGCTATCCTAAAGTACCCGAAGATGCGCTCACTTGCTAGAGCCTGTGGTGCAAGGGAGAAGGCTAGATGCGTCTGCTTTTCGTTGGTAGATAGTGAAAGGGTGAAGGATGTAAGACAGTCTAGTTCTAGTGTTGCAACTACAAAGCTTGCAGGCAATCACTATCTTTTAGACGTTGAGTGGGGGACTATCTGATGTATAACTCGTAGGAGGGAACAAGAGAACTAGACTGGAGACTGAGCTCCATCCAGCCTCGCTTTATATACTAATCTATGTGTAGATACATGTTGTGTACCAATCTAGATACATATCTACATAAGTCCATCCCCTAGGCCCAACATGATCGACATGAGAAGTCAGCCTATAATAGAGATTAATATATACATGAGGTTACCAGCTGTTGATCTGCTGCAGGTGGGTAGAATGGAAGATGTCAACGGTAATTAAAATAAGGGATTACATCACAGTGATGGGATGACTAATGTAAGGTCTGTGATGATCACGAGGTATTAAGTATGTGTGGCGATCAGTGGGATGAAAGGTGAAGAGGTGAAGGTGAAGCCCACTGATCTAGAAGGGCCTGTAGATCCCCTGTGTCTGACACAGTGTTTAAGTTGGGTTTTCCCTTGATAAGATAAAGAAGAGCATTCGTGTGCGCAATGTAAGGGGTGAAAAATATATAGCTGTAATATTGACATGGTTCTTTTTTTCTTTCTAGTAATAAAGCAATCTCTTCAAAATGCCCCAACAT
The DNA here is from genome assembly GCA_038094595.1 of Pulveroboletus aff. annulatus. Taxonomy (NCBI): domain Eukaryota; kingdom Fungi; phylum Basidiomycota; class Agaricomycetes; order Boletales; family Boletaceae; genus Pulveroboletus; species Pulveroboletus aff. annulatus. The sequence continues at coordinate 14,517 of JBBPTX010000384.1, forward strand.
TGGGACACTTTTTTGAGCCACTGTATATATTAATCTCCATTACAGACCGACTCCTCATGTCAATCATGTTGGGTCTAGGGGATGGACTTATGTAGATACATATCTAGATCGATACACAACATGTATCTATACATAGAATAGTATATAAAGTGTGACTAGACAGAGCTCAGTCTCCAGTCTAGTTCTCCTGTTCCCTGCCTACAAGTTTACATCTTAAGATAGTCCCTTCTCTTGACGTTTAGAGATAGTGATTGCCCTGCAAAAATTGTAGTCGCAACATTAGACATGTTTGTAGTTATAGATAAGTGAGCAGCTTGACTTATTGAGTGATCGAAGCCTCACCGCTACCACATCATCTAATTGCACGTCTGAATGTGAGGAGCAACCAAGAGAATACATCGTAAATCTCAGCTCCAAAGATGAAAAGTGTTCCACCTGGTATGGCTTGTGGTGGTGTACCCAGGTATGCTTGTGATTGTGAATCCGTGGCTGACTAGTGTTACGATTTGCTCGCAGGATGAACATTTTTTCTCTTCTTTCTCTTTTGGACTAATTGTTTACTTTCTCATGCTTAACTCACATCCTTCCATGTCATTCTATGACATTCCATACATCTCGTAAGCATGCTTATCCCTCACTATGCAGGTACTTGTTTCCCTTCTGATCTTCTCGTGCTGAATGCACTAGCCCTTAACGTTTTTCTCTCACGTGTGGCTTCCCTATTGTTCTTTCTATTTCTAATGCCATTTCCCACACTGGCCCTTAACCATTGTGACATGTAACTGTCACACTCCTTCTCTCATTATATAAACTCTTCAACAGGGCCCTTCACCTCTCTTCCTTAGCTTAGTTCTACCTACGGCTTGTCACCTAGTTAGCACTAGCAATCCATTTGCCTTTACTCCTAAGTCTTCATTCTACTATTAAGTGAACGCTTCACACTTGGCTCGTCGCCTTCATGTGTCTTCAACTCTAGAACCAACATCTTGACGGTACCTTCGACTCAGCATCTCCACGGCTGGCTCTACATCGTCATATATACGAACAATTGATCCCTCGACCCTACTAGGCATTAGTAGGTCTATGTGCAACCATACCCACGGCCACACATAACAACTAGTAGGTGGACTTGAGGACAGAAGGGGTAGGGATGAGGGTTGTGGTGGACTGGATAAAATCAGACTCAAAGGTGGGCTTGAAGGAGGGCTTGAAGGGGGAAGAGGTGGGGAACATAGTGGAGATGAGCTTGCAACTTTCAACAAGTGATTCTGGAGGTAGTATTCACCAGACTTTGGAGGGTGATGACAACAAGAAGATTTGAATATAGCTAGATCGAAATGCAAGCTGAGAGATAATTCAATGCAAGAAGTGTCTAATGAGGAAAGGGGAGGTAATAGAGGGGTCTCCATTCGAGTAGATTTGCATTGAGTGTTGGAGGACAAGTGAAGCGAAACTGCTGATGGAGTTTGAAAGACTTTGTTTCAAAAATGAGCAAGGCCATAGTGGCATGGACTACGAAAGTGAGAGTGAAGGTTATGATGGACTTAATGGATGGCATATATTTTTCTCTGCTATGTACAATCTGATTCTAACATGTATCCCAAACAGCTCACATCTTCGCTATGGGGATTGTGGATCAGACTTCAACTCTCCAGCTGTGCTTGCCTGTCACCTCAATGAACCACAAGGTGTTATGTTTTGCTTCCTTTTTTCCTCATTGTATCCCATTCACGCTGGCATTCCATGGACTATGCCCTATACGTATCATTTTGTAGCCTATCTTTCTTTTTGTTCTCGTGCTACCGGGAACTTTCGTATGTCGCTCCCTAGGGAACCATTCTTTGTTCCCTTCTTCTTCTTCTTATTCATGTTCTACACGAATCCTTTCATTACCCTTTTCTCCTTTTTACAAATATTGTGATTGGCGGATCTCTCTATCTGTTTCACGATGGATAAGGCATATTACGTGTCAACAACCTCCATGTAGTTTGACTACTGTTTAACCAACTGCCTCCATGTAGTTTACACTACGGTTAGTTGTCTTACTCTTATCTCACTATGGTTAGCTGTCTAGTATACTCCTTAGCTTAGTTCTACCTACGGCTTGTCACCTAGTTAGTGCTAGCAATCCATTATCTTTACTCCTTGAGTCTTTGCTCTACCATTAAGTGAGCGCTTCACACTACAGCTCACCAGCTTCATGTGTCTCTATCTCGAACCCTTGACCTGTTTGTCAAGCTAGACAAGTGGTTATCCCTTCGACCTGTCAACACCTTTGACAGTACCTACGACCCAGCATCCCCACGGCTGGCCCTACGTCGTCGCATATACGAACGACTGATCCTCTCGACTCTACTAGGCATTAGTAGGTCTATGCATGACTATATCCACAGCCACACATAACAAAAGAACTAAGCTACCTCCTTGTTTGGGTACTATCACATACACTGCCCACCATAGCTTCCCACTGAAACACTTGAACCACTGATCCACATTGGAACCCTCGAGAACCTCCGTGTACCTCACACTCAGACTCCTCTGACACCTCCGATGACCCCACCCCAGCATATTGGGACGAAGACCCCGACGAGCCTCTACTAGACTCTGATGAAGAACTCGCTAACCACGATCTCGCCCACACCTTCTCTGCTTCCATGCAGATACCTCGCCCTCAGACCCCCCCATCCCCGACACCTAGACATCAAACCAGCCACATCTTTCTGCCAATTCCCCATCCCCCATCACCCACCATGACTACCAAACCCCTTGAACTCTGCATTGGTACTCCAGAAAAATACGACAGAGATTACAAGATGGCCAAGCAATGATTTGACTCCGTCGCCTTTTACCTCAACGTCAATGCTGAAGTATATACCACTGACCCAAAGCGCATTGCCTTTGTGCTTTCATATATGACTAAGGGTCCCGCACTTACATGGGCCAACACCTTCCGATCCTCGAAGATCGCAGCCGATGGCTCGATTTCAATGGAATCATGGTCTGACTTTCAAGACGCCTTCATCTTGGCATTCAAACACTATGACACCACCGGCAATGCAATTGCCTAGCTCACCACCACTTGCATGACCACCACCAAGAACGGCGGATACTCTCCCTCGCTCACTGAGTACAATGCCCAGTTCCAAAACCACTGCGCCATTGCTGGCGTAACCGATGACAACGTCTTAATCGGCTACTACTCGGCAGCCATCCCTGATGCCCTCATGTGCCATATCCTAGCTATGGAAATGGTCCCCACCACTATAGATGCATGGTTAAAGAAGGCCATCACCTTCCAAACCCACATGGAGCGTGCTTGAGAAATTGCCACTCGCCACAAAACCCCCACTTGCCACATGTACCATCAGTACACCATCTCTGCCCCCATCAAAGACCCCAATGCCATGGATGTTGACACCATCCGTCTCCAACAACTCACCCCTGCTAAGTGAGAACAATGCCGTAAAGAAGGGAGATGCTTTCGCTGCCACCAGAAAGGACATTGGGCCATCGCCTGTCCTACCTTCACTTCAAATTCCCCGAGGCCGAAGAAGATTGTCCGAAAGGTCATAGAAGTGGACATTGAAGACAAAGAAGAAATCCCTCGTTTACAAGAGATAGACAATGAAGACAATGAAGAACCTAAAGTGTCTCACGTTGCCTTTACCTCCCAGGATTTTTGAAACAGAACACTGCCTCAACGTCAGTAGTTCCTCCTATTACGTGTGCACCTGTACTTGTATCCATGTCCAAGAAATCAATAAGTATTCCCCTACAACTCATTGACCCTTTGCACACCATGAAAACCGTCGACACCTGCGCCCTCATTGATAGTGGTGCAGATATCAATTGCCTTGATTGGGATTTCGCACGAAGGCATCGACTTCCCCTCAACAAACTCCCGACGCCTATCCCCATTAACAACATCAATCAAACCCCCAATGCCAAGGGGGTCATCTGTTACACCACCTCCCTCTTTACCAACATCGATGGAATCGCTTAGCATATACACTTCCACGTCATGCACTGCGGGTCCGAGAACGTGATTCTCGGAACACCTTGGCTACGATCCACAAACCCTTTCATAGACTGGTCATCACAGAAGATCAATATCCCTGAAATGGTGGACGAATCCACCTCCCTCTATCATATCCACGTCGCCAACCTTAAACGACACAATGATGCTCAACCCCAAGCACCCCCTTCGAAACCACCTCGCCATGTCTTGGTTGAAACTATTCCCAACCATACCCTCTCCACATTCCTCAATATGCCAGATGGGAACCTCTATGTTCGCCGTGCACTTCATGCCAACTCTTGTCAATGGGTCCTTAAATCGGGATCCCGATATCATCAAACGCATCCAAAGTTGGTTGCCAAGCTCACCACCACCACGGAACTTGTGGCTGCTGCCAAAAAGGCTAAGCTGAAAGTCATACTCCTCAACGCCTATAAAAACTTCACCCCAGTCTTCGCCAAAGAATCTGCCAACTCCCTTCCAGACCCTACGATCATGAAATCAATGTCAAAGAATCATTCACCCCAAAAATCAGCAAACTCTATCCAATTACTCCGGAGGAAAAGAAAGCCACTAAAGACTTCCTTGACGAAAATCTGGCCGCTGGCAAGATTCACTCTTCAAACTCCCCTCAAGCGTCGCCGTTCTTTTTTGTCAAAAAGAAAGATGGCAAACTTCGCCCTTGTCAGAACTACCAGTACCTCAACAAGCATACCATTCACGATGCCTACCCATTACCATTGATCTCGGACCTCCTCGACAAACTCAAAGGAGCTCGTACCTTTACGAAATTCGACATACGTTGGGGGTACAACAACGTACATATTAAAGACGGGCACCAATGGAAAGGTGCCTTCCTTACTCACAAAGGCCTCTTCGAACCCATGGTTATGTTCTTCAGCATGACCAACTCACCCGCAACATTTCAACGATTCATGAACGACTCCTTCTGTGACATGATCGCCGAAGGATGGTTGGTTATCTACATGGATGATCTACTCATCTTCTCTCCAGATGACAAAACCCACACAGAACGAACCCGCCATGTCCTCCAACGAATGATGGAGCTCGACCTCCATCTCAAATTAGAAAAATGCCAATTTGCCGTTCCTGAAGTCAAATATCTTGGAATGATCGTTAAGGAGGGACAACTTGCTATGGATCCCATCAAAGTCAACGGGATCGCTAAGTGGCCCACGCCACAAAAAGTCAAAGACGTCCGATCCTTCTTGGGGTTTGTTAATTTTTATAGATGTTTCATCCCCGGATATTCCAACATCGCCCGTCTACTTATTGACCTCACGAAGAAAACTATGCCTTGGACCTGGGACTCTGCACAACAAACCGCCTTTGAACAGCTCAAGGAGTTGTTCCTCCATAAGCCCATTCTTCTCATGCCCGACATTTCTCACCCCTTTGCCATAGCCACCAATGCTTCCAAATATGCGTCGGGAGGAATTTTGTTACAAACCGATGCGAACGGGGATTGGCACCCCTGTTCTTACTTATCACAGTCCTTATCCTCCTCAGAACGCAATTACGATATCCACAACTGGGAGCTCTTGGCTGTTATTCGCAGTTTCAAAGCCTGGAGGCAATACCTCCATGGCTCTCCCTTTCCCGTCAAAGTATTCTCTGATCACAAGAACCTCACATACTTTCGCCACCCCCAAGACCTCAATCGCCGTCAAGCCCACTGGCTCCTCAACCTTGCCGACTATGACTACTCAATCACCCATGTCCCCTGCACCCAACTCACCGGTCCTGATGCCCTCTCCCACCGACTGGACCTCCTTCCTCATAGTGACTCCGACAACATCAGTGTCACCCTCCTCCCTAACGCTCTCTTCGTTCGCCTCATCGATTCTGCCCTCTCCAACCACATCACCTCCACCTCTGCTTCCAACGACCTCATCCTCCACAAACTCCAGGAGATCGATGGATCCCTTCCACCCATCTTCCACTCTTGCTTTGCTGACTGGCAATACTCAGATGGCATCCTCTAGTACCAAGGATGCATCTATGTCCCTCCTGACCGTGACCTTCGCTGCGCTATTTTCCAGCGCTCCCACGATCATGACTCTGCCAGACATCCCGGCTATCTTAAAACTTGCCAACTTATCGCCTCTGAGTTTTGGTGGCCTGGTCTTGCCACCTTCGTTCAATCTTATGTTGATGGCTATGCAGTCTGCCAGCGCAATAAGTCGAACACTCACCCCACCGTGCCCCTGTTGGTCCCTATCCTATCCTCTTGTTCTCGCCCTTTCCAACAGCTCTCTTGCGATCTCATCACTGATCTCCCGCTCTCTGGGGGTTTTGATTCATTATTGGTCGTGGTGGACCACAGCCTTACTAAGGGGGTAATTCTTTGCCCCACAAAGAAGACTATCACTGCCGAAGGAATAGCAGCGCTCTTTTTCCACAAAGTCTACCTCCACTTTGGACTTTACGAGAAGGTTATCTCAGATCACAGTCCACAGTTTGCTTTCACCTTCACCAAAGAACTCGGCCGACTCCTCAACTATGACCTTTCCCTTTTCATGGCATATCACCCCCAGACCGATGGGGAAACTGAACGTGTCAACCAAAAAGTCAAAACCTATCTCCGCATCTACTGCAGAGACCACCCCTCCACGTGGTCCAACCACATCTCTCACGCCGAATTTACCCACAATCACCATGCTCACTCCATCACCGGCAAGTCCCCATTTTACCTCATGATGGGATATGAACCCCATGCCCTTCCTTCGGTAATTGCCGAAACCAACATCTCTGCTGTTGAAACCCATCTCAAAGAGCTGACCACCCTGTGAGATGAAGCCCTCGCTGCCCATGAACTTGCATGTCAAGTTATGGCATCCAGGTCTAAGTCGAAATTTGTTCCCTTTGAGAAAGGACAATGAGTTTGGCTGGAGGCCAGGAACCTCAAAAGGTCTGTCCAAGATCCGAAGTTTGCCACAAAACGAGAAGGCCCCTTCGTTATCTCTGACGTCATCTCCCCCGTCTCCTATCGTCTCTGACTCCCACAAACGTGGAAAATCCACAACACGTTCCACGCTTCCCTGTCATTGCCCTATCGTGAAAACGACATACAGTACATGGCCCGAACTTCCCCACACCACCTCCGGATCTTGTCGAAGGAAAAGAGGAATACAAAATAGAACGAATCATACGGCATCGAGGTATGCCGTTGGCCTGTCAATACCTGATCCAATGGAAGGGGTATCCAGCCGAAGAAGAATCTTGGGAACCCAAGCGGAATTTGAAACATTTGTCGGAGTTACTAGACGATTATAAAAAGCGCCATCCCCGCACTTTCTCTCTTGCACCCACTCATCCACCACGCCGCAAATAAACCCTCTCCATCTCCTACTCATGACTATTGAATTCGCCAATGTCAACACCCCTGCAGCCGCACCCTCCACCAACCCCGGCACAGTCCATCTTCCCTCTACCAACCCCGAGTGGGTCTCTCCTACTTGCCCCACCACCCCTCAGCCTGTCAACTTTGCCACTTTTGTTGGCAATATTCCCCAATCCCACGTCTCTCCCATCTTGGGCAGGATTGAATCCTCGCCATTGTTTACCCCTCCGGAATGAGGCTAAACTACCATCTATCCACAATGACATCTAAACTAGTTCCCTATAGCCTCATTCCTTTGCCCCATCGGGAAACTCTCCCGGACCTCCCATCATTCCTAGGCGTCCTTCACCCTCAGCCTTCCTCTTCCACGTATCATCTCTTGACACCTGCCTTTTCCCCTTGCAATCCGTGCAGCATAACGTATTGCAAGTCTCTGGTTTACCCCTTGTCCATCAAAAGGGCGCTGCTCCACTCAGTCGGCCCAAGCTAGGGTTGCTTTCCGCCTTTGTCTAAGAGATGCTCTATCTATCCAACTTTCCCCGAGGTTACTCCCTTCTTTCAAACAGTTGTATCGTTCTTCTATCTGCCGCCAATTCCTCTCTCTCTCTCTGATTTCCTATGATACCACCACTACACTCTCTCCTTCCACCACTCCTTGTCTTCACAGGACGCTCGGCTCCTCTTCCGAGCTTATACCCCTCGTCCCGCCTCTCCTCACCACATGGGGAACCTCTTTTATTTGGAATCCAGTGGCTTCCGATGTAGTAAGGGGGTTATGTTATGTTTTGCTTCCTTTTTTCCTCATCGTATCCCATTCATGCTAACATTCCATGGACTATGCCCTGTATGTATCATTTTGTAGCCTATCTTTCTTTTTGTTCTCATGCTACCGGGAACTTCCATACGTCGCTCCCTAGGGAACCGTTCTTTGTTCCCTTCTTCTTCTTCTTCTTATTCGTGTTCTACATGAATCCTTTTGTTACCCTTTTCTCCTTCTTACAAATATTGTGATTGGCGGATCTCTCTATCTGTTTCACGATGGATAAGGCATATTACGTGTCAACAACCTCCATGTAGTTTGACTACTGTTTAGCCAACTGCCTCCATGTAGTTTATACTACGGTTAGTTGTCTTACTCTTATTTCACTACGGTTAGCTGTCTAGTATACTCCTTAGCTTAGTTCTACCTACGGCTTGTCACCTAGTTAGTGCTAGCAATCCATTATCTTTACTCCTCAAGTCTTCGCTCTACAATTAAGTGAGCACTTCACACTACAGCTCACCAGCTTCGTGTGTCTCTATCTCGAACCCTTGACCTGTTTGTCAAGCTAGACAAGCGGTTATCCCTTCGACCTGTCAACACCTTTGACGGTACCTATGACCCAGCATCCCCACAGCTGGCCCTACATCGTCGCATATACGAACAACTGATCCTCTCGACCCTACTAGGCATTAGTAGGTCTATGTGCAACCATATCCACAGCCATGCGTAACACAAGGTGCATGTGCCAAAGACACTGCGCACATACCTTACTCAGTCCCCTCTGCATATTATTCCTGATCCGGAGAAACTGTGACTGGCAGCTATCATGATGAGTCTGGGTACATATACCAGAGAGGGCCTACATTACTGGATTTTGTTATGCGTGGCTGTGGGTATGGTCGCGCATAGACCTACTAATGCCTAGTAGGATCATGGAGTCGGTCGTTCGTGTATATGATGACGTGGGACCAGCCGTAGGGATGCTGGGTCAAGTGTACCGTCAAGGGTGTTGACAGGTCGAGGAGTTAACTGTTGTCTAGCTTGATGAGCGGGTCAAGGTTTCTAGAGTAAAGACACACAAGGCAGGCAAGCCATAGTGTGAAGCGTTCACTTAATGGTAGAACAAAGACATGAGGAGTAAATGTAATGGATTGCTAGTGCTAACTAGGCGACAAGCTGTAGGTAGAACTAAGCTAAGGAAAAGATGAAGGGACCCTGTTGAAGGGTTTATATATGAAAGCAAAGGCATGACAGTTACATGTCACAACGACTAAGGGCCGGTGTGGGATATGGGGTTAGAAATAGAAGACCAATGGCAAAACCACGTATGAGAAAAGGACATTAAGGGCCAGCGCATATGGTGTGAGAAGATCAGAAGAAAAGGAGTACCTGCATGGTGAGGGAATGAACATGCTTACGATATGTATGGAATATTGTAGAACGACATGGAAGGAATGAGGTTAAGCATGAGAAACGGAAAGTATTAGTCCACTATCGTAAGAAAGGAAAAAGTGTTCGTCCTGCGAGCAAATCGTAACAGATTTGCTATGAACTCATGAGTATGATCATCACTGAGAACATTCAATATACTATCCATTTGTAGAAGAAGAAGAATGGGAGCTTGTGAAGTTCTTATCGTGCTGTCTCAACCAGACCAGAACCACAGAATTCCTCAGATTGAAATGGATATATACCCATACTATTGGCTACTGTTACTTACTGCCACACATAGTTCAAAAAATATCACCATCCAAGTTTCCGCTCCACAGACCAGATGCTTGGGTGGATGGATGTGTTGCCATCCAGTCCTATTTGGCAGAGCACAACACTCAAAGTACGTGATTGCAAGACAACACATCCGATCCGCTTGATATGGCATGATGCTCAAGCAGTCATTTAAGATATTCTGCACAACCTGATATTTGCCAACTACATGACATTTGACCTCCACATTGTCATGCACAATGGACACTGGGAGTATGGGGAATTTTTCTCAGCCGATCGAGCACACCAAATTCAGGTAAGTCTAAGATACATAACACAGATTGCCACACTCTCACACAATCTGATCTACATAGGATCAGTTGCCTGACGGTGCTACCATTATTCCAGTCATAGTTCCATCTGACAAGACCACTGTAACACACCATACTGGCAGCATCGAAATGCATCCTGTTTTTGTGACCATCAGTAACATCCAATTGGACATTTGGATGCAGGCAAAGTCTCATGCCTGGTGTCCTGTCACCTTTATTCCTATCCCCAAGTGGGAAGGTATCCACCCAGACTACCATTCACTTTTGTCTGCCCATCTTTTCCATCATTGCATGGATATAGTGTTCAAGCATCTCAAGATAACCACTGATAAAGGTACTGAGATGATGGATGCCCTCGGGTGCGTTCATAACTGTTTCACCCCACTTGTCACATATATTGTGGACCTGCCAAAGCAACAGATGATCGCATACATTTCAAAAAATGCCTCCCCCATGACCACTGCCACCATGGCACAGTTTGGTGATCCCTTCCCACACCCATCTCATTCTGATGTGGACACCATTCAAAAGATCACGGAACTGCTGGCTGATACTCATCTGTGGGACCTTGCTACGTTCCTGAGAAAGGTGAAGGAACTTCTCTTATCTGGTGTCCATTTTCCCTTTTGGTGTGATTGGCGATATGCCAATCCCATGTACTTCCTCATCGGAGAGCTTCTCCACTTTGGCCATAAATTTTTCTTTGACCATGTTCTGAAATGGTGCAAAGAAGCAGCCGGAAAGCACATCCTTGATACTTGTTACAAGATGCAGCACAAACATGTCAGCACCAGATGTTGTGACTACAATCTTGCAGGGCAATCACTATCTCTAAACATTGAGTGGAATGACTATCTTAAGAGGGGAACTTTGTAGGCAGGGAACAAGAGAACTAGACTGGAGACTGAGCTCCGTCCAGTCTCGTTTTATATACTATTCTATGTGTAGATACATGTTGTGTACCGATCTAGATATGTATCTACATAAGTCTATCCCCTAGGCCCAACATGATCGACATAAGGGGTTGGCCTGTGGTGGAGATTAATATATACATGAGGTTACCAGCCGTTGATCTGCTGTGGGTGGGTGGAATGGAATGTGTCAACAGTAATTAAAATAAGGGATCACATCACAGTGATGGGGTGACTGATGTGAGGTCTATGATGATCTCGATGTATTAAATACGCTTGGTGATCAGTGGGGCGAAAGGTGAAGGTTAGAAAGTGAAGTCCACTGATTGTTACGATTCGCTGCAGGGTTTACTCTTTTTCCTCACTTAGCATTACGAACTGACATTCATTTTCGTTTCTCACGCTTACTTCGCCATCTTCCATGTCGTTCTACGACATTCCATACATCTTGTAAGCGTGCTTATCCCCCACCGCGCAGGTACCCGTTTATCTTCCGATCTTCTCTCGCCGTATGCGCCGGCCCTTATGACTCTTCCACATGCGTGGTTTCGCCATTGGCTTCTGCTCTTCTCACACCGTTTCCCACGCCGGCCCTTAACTACGTGACGCGTTACCGTTACGCTCCTCTCTTCACTATATAAACCCTTCAACAGGGCGCTTCACTTCTTTTCCTTAACCTAGTTCTACCTACGGCTATCGCCTAGTTAGCTCTAGCAATTCTACGTGTCTTCGTTCTACACTTGAGAGAACGCTTCACACATCAACGCTCCTCGCGTTTCCGTGTGTGTCCTACCTCGAACCTTTGTCCCTATCGCTTGTGTAGCGTAGGTCACCTCGACTACTTCGCACTACGCGTTGTAGACATAGATCGACAACCCCACGGTCGACCCCCTTCTTGCGGATATTCTCAACCACAGTCTAAAGTCCCCTCGTCCCCTCGTCCCTAGGCACTCGTAGGTCTACGCGCGACCTTACCCAAGGCCACGCGTAACAAAAGAACTAGGTTAACACTTGTCGCGCACTATCACGTACGCCCACCATTTCGACCTCTCGTCACACTCGAACCACCGACTCTCGTTGGAATCCACGAGATCCCCCTTGAACCCATCACTCAGACTCTTCGGATACTCCGGAAGAACCCAACCCAGACTTCTGGGAAGAAGACCCCGACGAACCCCTCCTTGACTCAGACGAAGAGAACGCTACCCGCGATCTTTCCCACCACTTGACTGCCTCGTTGCAGATACCTCGTCCCCCCACGCCACCGTCCCCCACCCCTCGTCGCCAGACCGGCCATATCTTTCCCCCGATCCCACCTATGTCCAACAAACCCGTTGAACTCCGCATCGGCACCCCCGAGAAGTACGACGGCGACTACAAAACGGCCAAGCAATGGCTCGACTCCGTCGTCTTCTACCTAAACGTCAACGCAGACGTTTACAACTCCGCCCCAAAGCAGATAGCCTTCGCGCTGTCATACATGACTAAGGGACCCGCACTTACATGGGCCAACACCTTCCGCGCCTCGAAGATCGCCCACGATGGATCCATCTCCATGGGTTCATGGGACAACTACCGAGACGAATTCCTTAAGGCGTTCAAACACTACGACACCACGGGTAACGCCATCGCTTGGCTTACCACCACTCGTATGACCGTCACCAAGGGTGGCGGATACTCCCCCTCGCTTACTGAGTACAACGCTCAGTTTCAAAACCACTACGCCATCGCCGGCATCACAGACAACAACGTCCTAATCGGCTATTATTCAGCCGCCATCCCCGAACCCCTCATGCGTCGCATCCTCGCAATGGAAACCGTCCCCACCACCATTGAAGCATGGCTTAAGAAAGCCGTCACGTTCCAAACGCACATGAATCGTGCAAAAGAAATCGCCGCTCGCCACAAAACCCCCACTCGCACCACGTACCACCAGTACTCTACCCCCGCCCCCGCCAAAGACCCCAACGCCATGGACGTAGACGTCGTCCGCCTTACCAAGCTCACCCCGGAAGAACGGAAGAAATGCATCAGAGAAGGACGATGCTTCCGTTGCAGACAGAAAGGGCATATGTCGTCCAAATGCCCTGGATTCCCGAATACCCCGAAGCCGAAGAAAACGGTTCAAAAGGTGGCTGAAGAAGAAGACAACGAAATCCCCTCACTAGCCAAGATTGAAGAGGATGACGACGACGATGAAGAAATGGTAGCACGAGTTGCTGCGGATTTTTAGAAAGGAAGACTGCTTCGACGTCAGCCCCTTCCTCGTTTACGTGTGCCCCTGTACTTTTATCCCAGTCAAAGAAATCTATGCGCATCTCCCTCCAGCTCGTAAACCCCTCGCACACAATGAAAACCGTCGACACCCACGCTCTCGTTGACAGCGGAGCAGACATCAATTGCCTCGATTGGGGCTTCGCCCGAAAACACCGACTACCCTTGAACAAACTACCGAAACCCATCTCAGTACGAAACGTAGACCAAACCGTAAATGCTAAAGGAGCAATACGGTTCACCTCCTCTCTTTTCCTCAACATCGAAGGCATCGCCCAACAAGTACTATTCCACGTAATGCACTGTGGAAACGAAAACGTCATCCTTGGATCTCCCTGGCTTCGCGCCACCAACCCTAGCATTGACTGGACCGCTAGAACGCTCTCCATCTCGGAGAAACTCGACGAATCCGCAGCACTTTACCGGTCTTTTGCACAGGACACCAAAAGACACAACGAATACCTTCCTAAAGCTACTCCTTCACCCCCCCCGCAACACACCCTGGTGGAAACCATTCCAAACCACGCCCTCTCGATCTTCCTAGACCTCCCCGACGGGGAGCACTACGTAAAATCTGCCCTCCATCACTATGCCTGCCAACGAATCACCCGTTCCGGGTCGAGATATCACCAGACACACCCGAAGCTGGTCGCAAAAATAACCACTGCCACCGAACTCGCCGCCGCCGCCGAAAAGGCAAAACCGAAAGTA
>JBBPTX010000385.1:6638-28541 GCA_038094595.1 Pulveroboletus aff. annulatus
TTGACCACCCCCGCCCCCACCCCTCTCCTCGGGAGCTTCTCCTTCCGCGCTCCCTCCCCTCCCCCGGACACCTAGCTTGTGTGTCCTTGCTGTGTTACGATTCATCGTGCCAGGCACGTCTTTTCCCTTTTCTTTTATATCTTCTCTTGCGCGTACACTCACTCTTCCGCTCTTCTCACGGTTGCCCGCGCCAACCCTTTACCCTTATCCTCAGCTCTCCGAGTTCCCCGTTACACATACGTCATCATACTTACGTGTCTTGTGCACTTATCTCCCTCGTGTTGCCTTATCGCACATGTGTTCACCCTTCTTACGCCACATGCACCAGCACTTTGCGTTCTCCCTCTCACGCGTGGTTCTTACGCCTTCCATGGCATTCCTTCGCATTCTATTGCCGCTTCCCATGCCGGCCCTTAACCCATACCCTTGACCCTATGACCGTTACTGTCACACGTCACCTTTCACTATATATACCAGTCGAACTGGCCTTATGCCTTTCCCCTTAACTTTGAGCTCCCTACCAATCCTCCGGTAGGGAGGACACCCACTCCTCCTCGCTGTTCGAGACTGGCTCTCGTCATCGTCCCTCCTCGACGCTCGCCTCAGCGTATCCATCATCCTTCCTCGTCCTGGGCCGTCATCTACGCCCTCGTCGTCATCCGCCCCCTTCACCCTTGAACCCTCGTCCTCGTGCCCCGTTGCTTAGCAAGGTAGCAGCAATGTCTCGTCGGGATCCTCATCCCTCGTTACCTCTTCGTGTCGTCAAAGAGCTCCCGTGGAGGATTGTCCGTCATTGCATCATTGACTCTCGTGTTCATTGACCCCCTTGTCCTTGAGGCTACCCCGCCATCCCACAGTTGTACCCTCATCATCCTCGCCCCCTTGACCCTGTCTTTCCTCCGCACTCCTTAGTCGTGCTCCGTTCATATGGGCACTAAGGAGTATCCCCAGGTACCACTATCACACTCTCTTAGTCACGCCTTCCTTAGTCCTAGTACATAACTTTGAGCTCCCTGTAGACTTCCGCCTACTTGTAGTGTTCTCTCCACGAATACACCTCATTGTTACCCCTTGATCTCCCACCTCTACGAGTCGCGTTCGACTCTTGAGTGAACCTCGACGCTTGGGACACTTCTCCCTCACGTACCTTAAACACCCGCGACTCCAGGTTGCACCACCGCCGTCGGTAACTCCGCCAGCTGACCCACGACTCCCGCCTAGGCGGATATTTCAGGGCTACGCTCGACCCTACCCGGGCCAAGCGTAACATGCTGTAGCTTCGGACGTAGTCGGGAGCTAATGTTATGATTCATCGTGCCGGGCACGTCTTTTCCTTTTCTCTTTTCTTTTACTCCACGTATCCCGCGCGTACGCTCACTATTCCGCTCTTCTCACGGTTGCCCGCACCAACCCTTTACCCTTGTCCCTCGGCCCTCCAAGGTCCCCGTTACACATACGTCATCACACCTACGTGTCTTGTGCATTTATCTCCCTCGTGTTGCCTTATCGCACATGCGTTCCATCTTCCCTTGCCGCATGCACCGGCTCTTTGCATTTCTCTCTCATGTGTGGTTCTTACGCCTTCCATGGCCTTCCTTCACTTTCTATCGCCGCTTCCCATGCCGGCCCTTAACCCTTACCCTTGACCCTGTGACATTACGGTCACACTGTCACTCTTCACTATATATACCAGTCGACTTGGCCTATGTAGTTCCCTACGCTTGTCTTTCCTTACCATACCCTGGCAATCTAAGCAAGCTCCCCTTGATCTCCCATCTCTACGAGACTCGTTCAGCTCTAGAGTGAACACTCGACGCTTAGGTCCCTCACCTTCACGTATTCTTTGAATCATGACTCCCACGTCGCCTCACTGTCGTCATCTATGTGGCGACCGATCTCTATCCCATCGAACTACGGGATACGGTAATAAGGACTACGACCGACCTTACCCAAGGCCAGTCGTAACACTCATCCCCTCCTCAACCTCCTTCACCCCTTGAAGATGGTGATAAGTTGTACGATGTTGGCTATGCCAACATCACAGGATCTTCTGGATCCACCTTTCGGGAATTGTAAGGAATCCTCACCATAGTTTCAGAGTTACTAAGGGGGTAATATTACGATTCATCTGCAGGGTCTATTCTTTTTCCTTACTTTTGCTATCAGACTAATTCTTCCCTTTTTCATGCTTAACCCTCACCCTTCCATGTCGTTCTATGACTTTCCATATCCCTCATAAGCATGCTTATTCCCTCACTGTGCAGATACTCCTAAACCTTCTGCTCTTCTCATGCTATATGTGCTGGCCCTTAATGTTTCTCTCTCACATGTGTTTTGTTGACATTCTTCATGATTCTATCACATTCCATTGCCACTTCCACACCAGCCCTCAACAGGTCTTCTCTCACTATATATACTCGTCAACTGAGCCTTATGCTCTTTTCTTTAACTTAGTTCTTCCTATGGCTTGTTGCCTAGTTAGTTCTAAGCAATCTACCTTGACTCCTCATGTCTTCATTCTACCATTAAGTGAACACTTCACTCATCGGCCTTCTCGCCTTCGTGTATCTTTGAACCTTTGAACCTTCAACCTGCTTGTCAAGCTAGACAGCAGTTTTCTTGACCCGTCAAAACCCTTGACTATTACATGTGGCCTTGGGTAAGGTCGTGCGTAGACCTACTAACGCCTAGTAGGGTTGAGGAGTTAGTTGTTTGTATATACAACGACGTAGGACCAGCCGTGTGGATGCTGGGTCAAGGATACTGTCAAGGATGTTTGACAGACAAAGGGTAACTGCTTGTCTAGCTTAACTAGTGGGTCATAGGGTCAAGGGTTCAAGATACACAAAGGCAGATGGGCCGTCAAATGAAGCGCTCACTTAATGGTAGGGCGAAGACACTAGAAGCAAAGATATATTGCTTAGAGTAACTAGGTGAGAAGCTGTAGGTAGAACTAAGCTAAGGAAGAGAGATAAGAGACCCTGTTGAAGGGTTTATATAGCGAAATGGATGTGTGACAGTTACATGTCACAGTGATTAAGGGCTAGTGTGGAAAGCAGCGATAGAAGTGGAGAGAACAATAAAAAATCCACATGTGAGAGAGAAATGTTAAGGGCTGGCACAGATGGTGTAAGAAGAGCAGAAGAAAAAGAGTACCTGCACAGTGAAGGATAAGCACGCTTACAAGGTGTATGGAATGTCATGAAACAACATAGAAGGATGTGAGTTAAGCGTGAGAAATGGAATGATCAGTCTAATAATATAAGAAAAGAAAAAGTGTTCATCCTGCAAGTGAATCGTAACATTGACAGTACCCTTGACCCAGCATCCCCATGGCTGGTCCCTTGTTGCAGTCAATACTTGCGACTGAATCCTCAACCCTACTAGGCCTTAGGCATTTGTAGAACTATGTGTGACCTTACCCAAGGCCACATGTAACACAAAGCCTATTGAAACCTCATGGCTACTATTATAGCTATATATTTTTCACACCTACCTTGTGCATATGGATACATTCTTATCTTATCAAAGGAAAACCCAACATCGATACTGTGTTAAACATAGAGAATCTATGGGCCCTCCTAGATCAGTGGGCATTCACTCTCGACCCTTCACCCCACAAAGATCACAGCATGTATTTAATACTTTGTGATCATCACAAACCTCACATCAGTTATCCTCATCACTGTGATATGATCTCTTATCTTTAATTACCATTGACACCTTCCATTCCACCCATCTGCAGCAGATCAACAGCTAGTATACACATGTACTTATTAATCTCAGTTACAGGCCAACTCCTCATGTCAATCATGTTGAATCTAGAGGATGGACATATGTAGATACATATCTAGATCGGTACACAACATGTATCTACACATAGAATAGTATATAAAGTGAGACTGGACAGAGCTCAGTCTTCAGTCTAGTTCTCTTGATCATCTCCTACAAGTAACATCTTAGAAAGTCTCTCCTCGATGCCTAGTATTCAAGTGGTTGCCTACAAAAACTTGTAGACACAACAGCTACTTAATGACATTCAACAACTGGTCTGGATAACCTTTTTAGATTATTGGTACCCTCTCAATACTGAACTGTCTTCTTGAAACATACCAGTGTTCCTTGAAATTGACTCCAATAGCAATCTATATATGGGGGATCATATAAATTACTCAGACAACATTGTCATTAGCCTATGCATCCATGATACCCCCCATTTAATTTCTTGCTTCATCTATCTCCTACCTTTGCCAATTGTCCACTCACTCATATCAGAACTTATCCCCCTTACCAGCCACAGATAGGCCAATCCTCCCTAGTAGAGATAATATAATATGATTTCATATCATCTAGTTTACATTTACAGACTAGTTCATACTCTGTCTACATATTGTAGATATGAGTGTAACCATCTACCATAGGGTCTAGTCTTATGGATGTTAAACACAGAATTAAAAAAAAAAAAGAGTGTGGATTGTGGAGAAGACAGAGTAGTCTGAGATAACTAATATCTAATAAAAGGCAAGTCAGAAATGTGTGAATGTGGTCAAGAATATATAAATAAGTATATGTATATAATAGCATAAGCATGCCTTTGAGCCATATACTATGCTGGCTAGAAGTATCTAAGCTTCTTTAAAGCTGTTATGAATCGCTTGCAGAGTTATCTCTTTTTCATTACTTACAATATCAGACTAACTATTTTCTTTTTCTCACACTTAACCCTCAGTATTCCACGTCATTCCACGATGTTCCATACTTCACGTAAGTGTGCTTATTCCCTTACTGTGTAGTACTCATATTCTTCTAATCTTCTCACACTGTATGTGCCAGCCCTTAACATCTTTCTCTCACATGTGTGTTCTATGATATTCTTTCACATTCTATTGCCGTTTCCCACACCAGCTCTTAACCATTGTGACACGTAACTGTTATGCTTTTACTTTACTATATAAATCCTTCAATAGGGTGTTCTCCTCTCTTCTTTAACCTAGTTCTATCTACAGCTATCACCTAGTTAGCACTAGCAATCTACTCTCTTAGTCCTCATTCTACTATTGAGTGAACGCTTCACATTTTGACTCCCTGTCTTTATGTGTCTCTCCCTTGAACCCTTGACCCTATCACCAAGCTAGGCATAGGTTATCTTGACTATCCAACCATCATTGGGTAGATACTTAGTTGGCAACCCCATGGCCAAACATCTTGTGTGGATATTCTCAACCACGATCTCTTCACCCTTGTCCCTGCTAGTCACTAGGCTTAGTAGGTATACACACGACCTTATCCAAGGCCACGCATAACAAAAGAACTAGGTTCTTCTCCTTGACATGCACTATCACGTATATAGCCCACCATTTCCTCTCGACACCACTCTTGCATCACAGATCCACATTGGAACCTCAGGGAACCTCTGTGCACTTCAAACTTAGACTCCTCTGACACCCCAGATGATCCCAATCAAGGATATTGGGACGAAAACCCAGATGAGCCATTGCTCAACACTGATGAAGAAGATGCAATCTGTGATCTTTCACATAGCTTTTCTGCCTCTTTGCAGATACCTCACCCCATGACCCCTCTGTCTCCAACATCCAGATGCCAAACTGGCCATATCTTTCCTCCTCTTACATCTCCACCCCCAGCCATGTCTCAGAAACCCATCGAACTCTGCATTGGCACCCTCAAGAAATATGACAGCAACTATAAAATAGCCAAGCAATGGCTTGACTCGGTCATCTTCTACCTCAACGTCAATGCTGAGGTTTACACCACCACCTCTAAGCAGATTGCTTTTATGCTCTCTTACATGACTAAAGGACCTGCCCTCACATGGGCAAACACCTTCTATGCCTCAAAGATCACCTTAGATGGAACGATTTCTATGGGCTCATGGGATCAGTTTCATAACACCTTCCTCCTCACTTTCAAACACTATAATGTGACCAGCAATGCCATCGCCTGGCGTCATCTCTCCTGTCTCCTATTGCCTTCGACTCCCATGAACATGGAAGATCCACAACATGTTCCACACTTCTCTCTTATCGCCCTATCATGAAAACAATGTCCACAGTCCAAACTTCCCCACACCACCTCTGGATCTTGTCAAAGGACAGGAGGAATATGAAATAGAATGAATCATACAGCATTGCGGAATGCCCTCAGCCTACTAATATCTAATCTGATGGAAAGGGTACTCAGCCAAAGAAGATTCATGGAAACCTGAGCAGAACTTAAAACATTCATCAGAACTATTCAATGATTATAAAAAGTGCCACCCTCATGCATTCTCCCTCTTATCCACTCACCCACCACGCTGCAGATAAATCCTCTCCATCTCTTACTTATGACCATTGAATTCACCCACATAGATGCCCCCACCACTCACCCTGCCACCAACTCTGTCTCCATCTCTATTCCCTCTATCAACACCAAGAGGATCTCTCCTACTCTCCCCACTGCCCCACAGCTTATCAACTTTGCTGCTCTTGTGAATAATGTTTTCCAGTCCCACATCTCCCTCATCTCTGGGAGGATTCAATTCTCTCCAGCATTCATCCCTCCACCCGATTGGGAATCTTCTTCTGGACCACCTTCCATCTTAAGAGTACACTGTCCCCAGCTTGTCTGAGCACCTAGCTCAGACTCCCTCACAGCCCAATCTGGATGGGATTCCCAGATGCCATTAGATGTTTCTGGTCATCAACACATTAACCACCTCAGAGAGAGCAGTTTATCAATGAGAATTATGTTTGCTTTCACACTTTCCTTTCTGATGACTGTCTCTGCATACCTATTAGTGTCTATTCTTCCACCAGATCTCCCCTCTATACTTGGTTCGAGACTGTCATGCAGTTAAATCACATCGCCGCTTTTGTCTCTGGCTCAGGCCCAGTTTTTCCTCACACAACTCTCAGCAGAATGATGCAGGACTTCATCTATCATGCTCAGTATAACCTATACTCTCTTGGCTTCTAGTTAGGGTATGAAAACTTCTTGTTTGATGTTGATAACCACTTCTGAGATCTTGTTACTGCAGGTCGAGGACTTGGCAATGAAGTCCTTTGAGACAGTTTACCAATCCATAGGCAAACCCTTAATGACTGGTGGACAGGCTGAAATGGATGAGATCAGATCCACCTTGGACATCCCCAATACAATCAGCACTGTTTTCAGTGCCACTGCCTTGGTCATACCTAGCTGACATGTCAACAATACACATGCCATGGGTGCCAAAGGTGTGCACCAGGACACTCCCTTGCTCACTGTCTAGGACCCCCTCACTCCCTCGCCTCCCGTATTACCAACCAACACGTCACCTCCTCATTGTCTTCTACCCCATGCCAACGCTAAGTCACATTCTGCAATAGACAAGTCGTCTGTCAAACCAATTCCCATCGTTCTTCTCAAGCCTCTACCTTCTCTTTCTCTCAACAGTTTTACCACTCCACACCTTCCTCACCCTGCATCCCTTCCCCTTTTGAGGATGGAGATGAGCTAGATGACATTGGATATGCCAACATCGGTTCCCTGAGATCTGCCTTTAGGGAATTGTAAGGAATCCTTGCTGTAGCTTCAGAGATATTAAAGGGGTAATGTTATGATTCACTTGCAGGATTATCTCTTTTTCATTACTTACAATATTGGACTAACTATTTCCTTTTTCTCATGCTTAACCCTTAGTATTCCACATCATTCCATGACATTCTATACTTCACGTAAGTGTGCTTATTCCCTTACTACGCAGGTACTCATATTCTTCTAATCTTCTCACACTGTATATGCCAGCCCTTAACATCTTTCTCTCACGCATAGGTTCTATGATATTCTTTCACATTCTATTGCCATTTCCCACACTGGCCCTTAACTATTGTGACATGTAACTGTCATGCTTTTACTTTACTATATAAATCCTTCAACAGAGTGTTCTTCTCTCTTCTTTAACCTAGTTCTTGTTACACGTGGCCATGAGTATGGTCGCGCATAGACCTACTAACGCCTAGTAGGGTCGAGAGTTTGGTCGCTAATATCGACAACTACGTGGGCCAGCCGTAGGGATGCTGGGTCAAGATACCGTCTTTAGGAGATAGACGGGTCAAATGGATAACCGTTGTCTAGCTTGACAAACGGGTCAAAGATTCAAGGGTAAAGACACACGAAGGCGTACGAGCCGTAGTGTGAAGTGTTCACTTGATGGTAGAACGAAGACTCAAGGAGTAAAGGTGATGGATTGCTAGTACTAACTAGGCGACAAGCCGTAGGTAGAACTAAGCTAAGGAAGACGTAAAGAGGCTCTGTTGAAGGGTTTATATAGTGAAGTGCAAAGCGTGACAGTTACGTGTCACAATGGTTAAGAGCTGGCGTAGGAAACGGCGTAAGAAGAGCAGAAGCCAATAGCGAAACTACGCATGAGAAGAAACGTTAAGGGCTGGCGCATACGGCGTGAGAAGAGCAGAAGAGAAAAGAGTACCTGCGCAGTGAGGGAATAAGCACACTTATGAGTTTATAGAATATAATAGAACGACGTGGAAGGAGTGGGTTTTAAGCGTGAGAAAGGAAAGTATTAGTCCGATATAGTGAGAAAGGAAAAAGAGTTCATCCTGTGAGCCGATCGTAACATTACCCCCTTAGTAACCCGAAGCTACGGCGAGGATTTCTCACAAGTCTCTAAAGGCGGGTCCCGGGGAGCCAGTGATGTTGGTGTAACCGACATCGTCAAGTTCATCTCCGTCTTCGTAGGGAGAAGGGGCGCGTGGAGAGGATGACGCTTGGTGGTAAGATTGTTGGGAAGATGAGGAAGACTGACGGGAGGTTTGACGGGGAGTGGCTCGACGGACGATCTGTCCGTTGCGGGATGCGGCTTGGGGATGGCGAGGTGTGGATGTAGAGGAGGAGGACTGAGCGCGAGGGGAAGAGAGGCGAGAGGCGAGAGAGCGGGAAGGTCCGGGGCAGCATGTGAGGGAATGGCCAGGGGCTCGTCGGCGGCATCCAGTACAGACATGCTGCTAGCAGGACAATTGGGTATGTCCGAGGCAGTGGCATTGGAAGCACCGTTGATTGAAGCGGGGGTGTCCCGGGTATACGCGATCTCTGCCGTTCCGACCGGTCCACCAGTCATTAAGCATTTGCCTATGGATAGGCGATCCATCTCGCAAGACTTCGTTGCCAAGGCCTTGACCTGCAGTGGCAAGGTCTCGGAAATGGTTGTCTACATTGAGGAGGAAGGAATCGTAACCTAGCTGAAAGGCGTGGGAGTATAACTGGTGGCGCACGTGATAGATAAAGTCCTGCATAGTCCTGCCAAGCGTAGTGTGAGGGAATACCGGTCCGGAGCCAGATATGAAGGCGGCGACGTGATTGATCTGCATCGCGGTTTCGAACCATGTGAAGATAGGAGAGGTGTCTGAAGTATATACACTAATAGGGACGCGGAGACGATCGTCAGACATGAGTGAGTGAAAACAAACGTAGTGCTCATCGGTGAATCTCTCCTCCCAGAGTCGACCAGTGTGCAGGTGGGACGAAACGTCCAGTGGGACTTGGGAATCCCATCCGGAATGGGCGATGAGAGAGTCTGAGCTAGGCGCTCGGACAAGCTGTGGTCGGTGGATGCCTAGGAACGAGGGAGGTCCGGGAGAAGGTTCCCGATGGGGTGGAGGTGTAAACGCTGGAGAGGTCTGGATCCTGCCAGAGACGGGGGAGACATGGGAGGGGGAAACATCACCAATAAGAGTGGCGAAGTTGACAGGCTGAGGGGCGGTGGGGCGAGTAGGAGAGACCCTTGCGGGGTCGTTAGAGAGAAGACGGACGGTGCTGGGGTTGGTGGAGGGTGCAGCTGCAGGGGTGTCGACATTGGAGAACTCGATGGCCATGAGGAGAAGGTGGAGCAGGTTTATGCGTGGCGTGGTGGGTGAGTGGGTGAGGTCGAGAATGCGTGAGGATGATGCTTTTTATAATCATTTAGTAACTCCGACGAATGTTTTAAATTCCGCTCGGGTTCCCATGAGTCTTTTTCGGCTGAATACCCTTTCCATCGGATCAGGTACTGTCGAGCTGACGGCATTCCCCGATGCCGTATGATTCGTTCTATTTCATATTCTTCTTGCCCTTCGACGAGATCTGGAGGCGGTGTGGGGAAGTTCGGGCCGTGTACGTCGTTTTCGCGATAGGGCGATAACAGGGAAGCATGGAATGTGTTGTGGATTTTCCACGTTTGTGGGAGTCGGAGGCGATAGGAGACGGGGGAGATAACATCGGAGATAATGAAGGGGCCTTCGCGTTTTGTGGTGAATTTCGGATCTTGGACCGACCTTTTAAGGTTTCTAGCCTCCAGTCAGACCCGTTGTCCTTTCTCGAAGGGTATAAATTTTGAGTTGGACCTGGACGCCATGACTTGTCGCGCAAGTTCATGGGATGCGAGGGCTTCATTCCGTAAGGCAGTTAGTTCTTTGAGCCTGGATTCGACGGCGGGGATGTTGGTTTCGGCTATCACCAAAGGAAGGGCATGGGGTTCATATCCCATCATGAGGTAAAATGGGGATTTGCCGGTGACGGAGTGTGGGCGGTGATTGTGGGTGAATTCTGCGTGGGAGATATGGTCGGACCAGGTGGAAGGGTGATCGCCACAGTAGATGTGGAGATAGGTTTCGACTTCTTGGTTAACGCGTTCAGTCTCGCCGTTGGTTTGAGGGTGGTAGGCCGTGGAGAGGGAAAGATCGTAATTAAGGAGTCTGCCAAGCTCTTTGGCAAAGGCGGAGGCGAATTGGGGGCCATGATCAGAGATGATCTTCTCGTAGAGACCAAAGCGAAGGTAGACTTTGTGGAAGAAGAGTGTCGTGATGCCTTCTGCGGTGATGGTTTTCTTCGTAGGGCAAAGAATTACCCCCTTAGTAAGGCCGTGGTCCACCACAACCAACAAAGAGTCAAAACCTCCAGACTGCGGAAGGTCGGTGATGAGATCACAGGAGATCTGTTGGAAAGGTCGAGAGCAGGAGGATGGAATAGGGACGAGCGGGGGGGTGATGGGGTGAGTGTTGCGCTTGTTGCGCTGGCATACGGAGCAGCCGTCAACATAAGATCGAACAAATGTGGCGAGGCCAGGCCACCAGAATTCTGAGGTGACAAGTTGCCGGGTTTTAAGATAGCTGGGGTGTCCGGCAGAGGCGTGGCCGTGGGAATGCTGGATGACAGCGCGGCGAAGGTCACGGTCGGGAGGGATGTAGACGTGTCCCTGGTATTGAAGGACCCCGTCGGAGTATTGCCAGTCTGCGAGGCGAGAGCAAAAGGCGGGGGGAAGGGAACCATCGATTTCCCAGAGTTTGTGGAGGACGAGGTCGGAGGAGGAGGAGGCAAAGGCGATGTGGTTGGAAAGGGCAGAATTGATGAGTCGGACGAAGAGGGCGTCAGGGAGGAGAGTGACTCCGATGTTGTCGGAGTCTGCGCAAGGGAGAAGGTCGGGGCAGTGAGAGAGAGCGTCAGGCCCGGCGAGCTGGGATCCAGGGACATGAGTGATTGAGTAGTCATAGTCAGTGAGGTCAAGAAGCCAGCGGGCCTGACGTCGATTGAGATCCTGGGGACGACGGAAGTACGTTAAGTTCTTGTGGTCGGAGAAGACTTTGACTGGGAAGGGAGAGCCGTGGAGGTATTGCCTTCAGGCTTTGAAACCATGAATAACGGCCAAGAGCTCCCGGTCATGGATGTTGTAGTTACACTCTGAGGAAGAGAAAGATTGAGATAAGTAAGAACAGGGATGCCAATCCCCGTTTACGTCAGTCTGTAATAAGATACCTCCCGACGCATATTTAGAAGCGTCGGTGGCCATGGCAAAAGGACGAGAGATATCAGGCATGAATAGGACCGGCTTACAAAGGAACAATTCCTTGAGTTGTTTAAAGGCAGTCTGCTGGGAAATTGCCCAGGTCCATGGCATAGTTTTCTTGGTGAGGTCGATGAGGGGTCGGGCGATATTGGAATATCCAGGAATGAAACGCCTGTAGAAATTAGCAAATCCCAGGAAGGAGCGGACGTCTTTGACTTTTCGTGGTGTGGGCCACTTGGCGATCCCGTCGAGTTTGACAGGGTCCATGGCGAGTTGTTCCTCTTTGACAATCATCCCTAGGTATTCGACTTCGGAAACGGCGAACTGGCATTTTTCCAGCTTGAGGTGCAGATCGAGGTCCGTCATTCGTTGAAGGACATGGCGAGTGCGTTCGATGTGAGTGGTGTCGTCTGGGGAGAAGATGAGGAGGTCGTCCATATAAATCACTAACCATCCTTCGGCGATCATGTCACGGAAAGAGTCATTCATGAAACGTTGGAACGTTGCTGGGGAGTTAGTCATTCCGAAAAACATAACCATTGGTTCGAAGAGTCCTTTGTGAGTGAGGAAGGTGCCCTTCCATTGGTGCCCGTCTTTAATACGTATGTTGTTATATCCCCATCGTACATCGAACTTGGTGAAGACGCGAGCTCCCTTGAGTTTGTCGAGGAGGTCGGAGATTAGTGGTAGTGGATAGGCGTCACGAACGGTATGTTCGTTGAGATATTGGTAGTCTTGGCAGGGGCGGAGCTTGCCATCTTTCTTTTTGACAAAGAAGAATGGTGATGCTTGAGGGGAGTTCGAGGGGCGAATCTTGCCAGAGGCTAGATTTTCATTGAGGAAGTCTTCGGTGGCTTTCTTTTTGTCAGGGGTGAGCGGGTAGAGCTTGCCGATCTTTGGGGTGAATGAGTCTTTGACGTTGATTTCATGGTCGTATGGTCTAGAGGGTGGAAGAGAGTTGGCTGATTCTTTGGCAAAGACTGGTGCGAAATTTTTGTAGACGTCGGGAAGTGTGACTTTTGACTTGGCCTTCTCGGCGGCAGCCGCGAGTTCCGTGGCGGTGGTGAGCTTGGTAACAAGTTTCAGGTGCGTCTGGTGGTATCGAGATCCTGATTTGAGGACCCTTTGACAAGAATTGGTGTAGAGTGCGCAATGGACATAGAGGTTTCCGTCTGGCATGTCAAGGAAAGTGGAGAGAGTGTGGTTGGGGATAGTTTCAACTAGGACATGATGTGGTGGTTTCGAGGGAGACGCTCGGGGTTGAGCGTCATCGTGTCGTTTGAGGTTAGCGACGTGGATGTGGTAGAGGGATGCAGATTCATCTACCGTTTCTGGAATACTAATTGTCTGTGACAACCAGTCAATAGAGGGGTTCGTAAGTCGTAACCAAGGCGTTCCAAGAATCACATTCTCGGACCCGCAGTGTGTTACGATTTGCTAGCAGGACGAACTCTTTTTCCTTTCTTTCCCTTTCGGACTAATACTCTTCGTTTCTCACGCTTAACTCTATTCCTTCCATGTCGTTCCACGACATTCCATTCATCTCGTAAGCGTGCTTATTCCCTCACCACGCAGGTACTCTTTTCCTTCAGCTCTTCTCACGCCAAATGCGCCGGCCCTTAACGTCTTTCTCTCATGCATAGTTTTGCCATTGGCCTTCTACTTCTAACGCCGTTTCCTACGCCGGCCCTTAACCGCTGTGACACGTAACCGTCACACTTCGTACTTCACTATATAAGCCTTTCAACCGGCTCTCTTCGCTTTCTCCTTAGCTTAGTTCTACCTACGGTTTTCCGCCTAGATAGCACAAGCAATACACATGTTATTACTCCTCAGTCTTCGTCCTACTATTAAGTGGACGCTTCACACTTGGCCCCCTCCGCCTTCGTGTGTCTCTACCTCTGAATCATTGACCCAACTGTCAAGCTAGGCAGCGGATATCCCTTGACCCGTTAAAACCCCTTTGACGGTACTCTCGACCCAGCAACCCCACGGCTGGCCCTACGTCGTTGTCGATACAAACGACCGAACCCTTGACCCTACTAGGCGTTAGTAGGTCTACGCGCGACCATACCCACGGCCACGCGTAACAAAAGAACTAAGCTAACTCCTTGTTCGGGTACTATCACGTACGCCACCCATCATAGCTTCCCATCGAAACACTCAAACAACAGACCCGCGTTGGAACCCTCGAGAACCTTCGCGCACTTCGCACTCCGACTCCTCTAACACCCCTGACGATCCTAACCAAGGATATTGGGACGAAGACCACGACGAGCCGTTATTAGACTCAGACGAAGAACTCGCTACTCGTGACCTCTCCCATAGTTTCTCTGCTTCTGTGCAGATACCTCATCCTCAGACACCCCCGTCCCCGACACCCAGACGCCAAACCGGCCATATCTTTCCTCTGATTCCCCGTCCTCCGTCTCCCGCTATGACAACCAAACCTCTTGAACTCCATATCGGAACCCCAGAGAAATACGACGGCGACTATAAAACGGCCAAACAATGGTTCGACTCCGTCGCTTTCTACTTAAACGTCAACGCAGACGTATACAACTCCGATCCCAAACGCATCGCTTTTGCGCTCTCGTATATGTCTCGAGGCCCAGCACTCACTTGGGCCAACACCTTTAGATCTTCAAAGATCGCTGCCGATGGCTCGATCACTATGGGCTCATGGTCAGACTTCTGCGACGCCTTCATCCTGGTGTTTAAACACTACGACACCACTGGTAACGCCATCGCCTGGCTCATTACCACCCGCATGGTCGCCACTAAAAATGGTGGATATTCTCCTTCGCTCACTGAGTACAACGCTCAGTTCCAGAACCACTGCGCCATCGCCGGTATCACCGACGACAACGTTCTCATCGGCTATTACTCAGCCGCCATCCCCGAAGCTCTCATGCGTCGAATCCTCGCTATGGAAACAATTCCTACCACCGTAAGCGCATGGCTAAAGAAAGCTGTAACGTTCCAAACCCACATGAAGCGTGCTAGAGAAATCGCCGCTCGTCACAAGACCCCCACTCGCCACACGTATCATCAGTACTCCGCCCCCACTCCCACTAAAGACCCAAATGCCATGGACGTTGACGCCGTCCACGTACAAAGGCTCACTTCCGCTGAGCGAGAACAATGCCGCAAAGAAGGGAGATGCTTCCGCTGCCAACAGAAAGGACATCGGGCGAACAACTGCCCTACGTTCACTTCAAACACCCCAAGACCAAGGAAGGTCGTCCGGAGGGTCGAAGAGGCAGAAGCCGAGGACAAAGAAGAATTTCCTCGGTTAATTGAGATAGACGATGAAGAAGACGATGAAGAAATGAAGGTGTCTCGCATCGCCATTACCTCCCAGGATTTTTGAAACAGAACGCTGCCTCGACGTCAGTAGTTCCCCCTAGTACGTGTGCGCCTGTACTTGTATCCACGCCCAAGAAATCAATAAGAATCCCTCTGCAACTTATTGACCCATCGCACACGATGAAAACTGTCGACACCCACGCCCTCATTGACAGTGGCGCGGATATCAACTGCCTCGACTGGGATTTCGCCCGAAAACACAAGCTCCCCCTAGATAAACTCCCAATGCCTATCCCAGTCAACAACGTAGATCAAACCCCAAACGCCAAAGGAGCTATTCGCTACACCGCCTCCCTCTTTACAAACATCGACGGAATCGCCCAACACGTACGCTTCCACGTCATGCACTGTGGATCCGAAAACGTAATTCTCGGAACTCCGTGGCTACGCCTCACGAACCCCTTGATTGACTGGTCGTTACAAACAATTAGTATCCCCGAAGCCGTAGATGAGTCGGCATCTCTGTATCACATCCACGTCTCCGACCTCAACTGACACTATGATGTCCAACCTCGAGCACCCCCTCCTAAGCCACCTCGTCACGTTTTAGTCGAAACAATCCCTGACCATACTCTCTCTACGTTCCTCGACATGCCAGATGGGAATCTCTACGTCCGTCGAGTGCTCCACGCCAACTCTTGCCAACGGATCCTCAAAACTGGGTCTAGATACCACCAAACGCATCCAAAACTAGTCGCCAAACTTACTACCGCCACCGAACTCGCGGCTGCCGCCGAGAAGGCTAAGCCGAAAGTTACACTACCCGACGCCTACAAAGACTTCGCCACCGTCTTCGCCAAAGAGTCCGCCAACTCCCTTCCTCCCTCTAGACCATATGACCATGAAATTAACGTCAAAGACTCGTTCTCCCCGAAGATTGGGAAGCTCTATCCGCTCACCCCTGACGAAAAGAAAGCCACCGAAGACTTTCTCGACGAAAACCTTGCCGCAGGAAAGATCCGACCTTCAAATTCTCCCCAAGCATCGCCGTTTTTCTTCGTCAAAAAGAAAGATGGCAAACTCCGCCCCTGTCAAGACTACCGATACCTCAATGAACACACCGTTCGAGACGCCTACCCACTACCGCTAATCTCCGACCTTCTAGACAAACTCAAAGGAGCTCGTGTCTTCACTAAGTTCGACGTACGATGGGGGTATAACAACGTACGCATCAAGGATGGGCATCAGTGGAAAGGTGCCTTCCTCACCCACAAAGGTCTCTTCAAACCAATGGTCATGTTCTTCGGAATGACCAACTCACCCGCAACGTTCCAATGTTTTATGAACGATTCCTTCCGCGATATGATTGCTGAAGGATGGCTAGTTATTTACATGGATGACCTCCTCATCTTCTCCCCAGACGATGCCACCCATACCGAACGTACTCGACGCGTCCTTCAACGAATGACCGAACTCAATCTCCACCTCAAACTAGAGAAATGCCAATTCGCCGTCCCAGAGGTCGAATACCTCGGAATGATCGTCAAAGAAGGACAGCTCGCTATGGACCCTGTCAAACTCGACGGAATCGCCAAGTGGCCTATGCCACAAAAAGTCAAGGATGTCTGCTCTTTCTTAGGGTTTGCTAATTTCTACAGACGTTTCATCCCTGGTTACTCAAACATTGCTCATCCTCTCATCGACCTCACCAAGAAAACGATGCCGTGGACTTGGACATCCATGCAACAGACCACCTTTGAACAACTCAAGGAGCTGTTCCTCCACAAACCAGTTCTTTTTATGCCCGATGTTTCTCACCCCTTTGCCATGGCCACCGACGCTTCCAAATACGCATCAGGTGGAATCTTGTTACAAACCAATGCGAATGGGGATTGGCACCCCTGTTCTTACTTATCGCAATCATTCTCTTCCTCAGAACGCAACTATGATATCCACGACAGGGAGCTCTTGGCCGTCATCTGCGGTTTCAAAGCCTGGAGGCAGTACCTCCATGGCTCTCCCTTCCCCGTCAAAGTCTTCTCTGATCACAAAAACCTAACATACTTCCGCCGCCCCCAAGATCTCAATCGACGACAAGCCCGTTGGCTCCTTGACCTCGCCGACTACGACTATTCTATCACTCATGTCCCCGGAACTCAACTCGCCGGCCCGGATGCACTTTCTCGCCGGCCTGACCTTCTCCCTCGCGCTGACTCTGACAACATCGGAGTCACCCTCCTCCCCGACACCCTTTTTGTCCGTCTCATCGACTCCGCCCTTTCCAACCACATTGCTTCCGCCTCCTCCTCCGACGATCTGGTCCTCCACAAACTCCAAGAGCTCGATGGTTCCCTTCCCCCTACACTCCGCTCCCGCCTTGCCGATTGACAGTACTCGGACGGCGTCCTCCAATATCAAGGACGTGTCTATGTCCCTCCCGACCGTGACCTTCACCACGCTGTCGTTCAGCGCTCCCATGACCATGATTCCGCCGGTCACCCTGGATATTTAAAAACTCGCCAGCTCGTCGCCTCGGAATTCTGGTGGCCTGGTCTCGCCACATTTGTCCGTTCCTATGTTGAGGGATGCGCCGTCTGCCAGCGCAACAAAGCCAACACTCACTCTACTGTACCCCCGCTCGTCCCCATCCCCTCCTCCTGTTCGCGCCCATTCCAGCAGATCTCCTGCGATCTCGTCACTGATCTCCCGCTTTCCGGGGGTTTCGATTCGCAATTGGTCGTGGTGGACCACGGCCTTACTAAGGGGGTAATTCTTTGCCCCACAAAAAAGACTATCACCACGGAAGGAGTAGCAACGCTCTTTTTCCACAAAGTCTACCTCCGCTTTGGACTCTACGAGAAAATAATCTCCGATCGAGGTCCACAATTCGCCTCTGCCTTTGCCAAAGAACTTGGCAGACTCCTTAACTACGACCTCTCTCTCTCCACCGCTTATCACCCCCAAACTGATGGGGAAACCGAACGAGTCAACCAGGAAGTCGAAACCTATCTCCGTATCTACTGCGGAGATCACCCTTCTACATGGTCCGATCACATCTCTCACGCCGAATTCACCCATAATCACCGCCCTCATTCCGTCACCGGCAAATCCCCGTTCTACCTTATGATGGGGTACGAACCCCGTGCCCTTCCTTCGGTAATCACCGAAACCAACGTCCCCGCCGTCGAAGCCCGTCTCAAGGAACTGACCACCTTACGAGACGAAGCCCTCGCATCCCATGAACTCGCGCGGCAAGTCATGGCATCCAGATCTAAATCGAAATACATACCTTTCCAGAAAGGACAACGAGTTTGGCTAGAAGCCCGAAACCTTAGAAGGTCTATCCAAGATCCGAAGTTCGCCGCAAAACGCGAAGGACCCTTTGTCATCTCCGACGTCATCTCTCCTGTCTCCTATCGCCTCCGACTCCCACAAATGTGGAAAATTCACAACACATTCCATGCTTCTCTGTTATCGCCCTATCGCGAAAACGACGTACATGGCCCAAATTTCCCCACACCGCCCCCGGATCTAGTTGAAGGGCAAGAAGAATTTGAAATTGAACGGATCATACGGCATCGAGGAATGCCGTCGGCCCGCCAGTACCTGATCCGATGAAAAGGATACTCCGCCGAAGAAGAATCGTGGGAACCCGAGCGGAATTTGAAACATTCGTCGGAGTTACTAGAAGACTACAAAAGACGACACCCTCACACCTTCTCTCTTTCATCCTCTCGCCCACCACGCCGCAAACAACTCCCTTCCACCTTCTCCTGATGGCTATCGAATTCACCAATGTTGACACCCCTGCAGCCGCACCCTCCACCAACCCCAGCGCAATCCGTCTTCCCTCTGACGACCCCACAAGGGTCTCTCCTACTCGCCCCGCCGCCCCTCAGCCTGTCAACTTCGCCACTCTTGTTGGTGATGTTCCCACCTCCCACGTCTCACCCGTCTCTGGCAGGATTGCTTCCTCGCCAGCGTTTACTCCTCCGCCCCATCGGGAACCTTCTCCCGGACCACCCTCGTTCCTAGGAGTCCACCGCCCTCAGCTCGTCTGCGCACCTAGCTCGGACTCCCTTGTTGCCCACTCCGGATGGGATTCCCAAGTCCCATTAGACGTCTCGTCCCACCTTTGTTACGATTCGTCGTGCCGGGCACGTCTTTTCCTTTTTCTTTGTCTTTACTCTGCGCGTACGTTCACTCTTCCGCTCTTCTCACGGTTGTCCGCGCCAACCCTTCACCCTTGTCCCTCGGCTCTCCGAGGTCCCCGTTACACGTATGTCATCATGCTTACGTGTCTTGTGCACTTATCCCCCTCGTGTTGCCTTATCGCACACGTGTTCTCCCTTCTTCCGCCGCACGCACCGGCTCTTTGCGTTTCTTCTCTTCTGCGTGGTTCTTACGCCTTCCATGGCATTCCTTCGCATTCTATTGCCGTTTCCCACGCCGGCCCTTAACCCATACCCTTGACCCTGTGACCGTTACAGTCACACGTCACTGTTCACTATATATACCAGTCGATCTGGCCTTATGCCTTTCCCTAGCTTTGATATTACCTGTGTATCGGCTTGTCCTTTACCTTGAGAATACTAAGCCTCCTTGATCCTCACCTCTGCGAGTCTCCTGTTCGACTCTAGAGTGAACACTGCACGTCTGAGACACTCTCTCAAACGTCCCTCGATCCCTCGGGCACTCCTTTCGTGCCATCACCACCGTGACCCTCTCATGGTTGAACTCCGACCCTGTCGATAGCAGGTCTACGTGCGACCCTACCCGGGCCACACGTAACAACCTTCACACGGGACGACTCCGGGAGGAGAGGTTCACCGATGAGCATTACGTCCACTTTCACTCGCTCATGTCTGACGATCGTCTCCGAATTCCTATTAGTGTATATACCTCGGACGCTTCGCCCATCTTTACGTGGTTCGAGACCGCGATGCAGATCAATCACGTTGCCGCCTTCGTCTCCGGCTCAGGCCCGGTATTCCCTCATACAACGCTTGGCAGGACCATGCAGGACTTCATTTATCACGCGCGTTACCAGTTATACTCACACGCCTTCCAACTAGGTTACGACTCCTTCCTTCTCGACGTCGACAACCACTTCCGAGACCTTGCCGCTGCAGGCCGAGGACTTGGCAACGAAGTCTTGAGAGACGGGTCGCCTATCCATAGGCAAACGCTTAACGACTGGTGGACTGGCCGTAATGGTAGGGATCGTGTATACCCCGGACACCCTCGTTTCAACCAACGGTGCTTCCAATGTCATTGTCTTGGGCATACTCAACTCTCGTGCCAACAACATGTCTGCACAGGATGTCGTCGACGAGCTCCCGGACATTCTCTCGCTTCTCGCGCCTCACCTCCTTCCTCCACGTCCACATCCACGCCTCGCCGCCCACAAGCTGCGTTCCGCAACGGACAAATTGTCCGTCGAGCCACCCCTCGCCGAACCCCTCGTCAGTCGTCCTCCTCTTCCTCACAACAGTCTTACCACCCTGCGCCATCCTCACCCCGCGCCCCCTCTCCATACGAGGACGGAGACGAATTAGACAACGTCGGTTATGCGAACATCACCGGCTCCCCGGGACCCGCTTTTAGGGACTTGTAAGGAATCCTCGCCGTAGCTTCGGGTTACTAAGGGGGTAATGTTACGATTCGCTCGCAGGACGAACTCTTTTTCTCTTCTTTCTCTTTCGGACTAACACTTTCCATTTCTCACGCTTAACCCCACTCTTTCCATGTCGTTCTACGACATTCCATTCATCTCGTAAGCGTGCTTATTCCCTCACCGCGCAGGTACTCTTTTCTTTTTATTCTTCTCACACCATATGCGCCGGCCCTTAACGTCTCTTCTCATGCGTAGTTTCACTATTGGCTTCTGCTCTTCTAACGCCGTTTTCTATGCCGGCCCTTAACCATTGTGACACGTAACTGTCACACGTTGTACTTCACTATATAAACCCTTCAACAGGGCCTCTTTACGTTCTCCTTAGCTTAGTTCTACCTATGGCTTACCGCCTAGTTAGTACTAGCAATCCACTTGTTATTACTCCTCAGTCTTCATTCTACTATTAATTGAACGCTTCGCACTCGGCCCACCAGCCTTTGTGTGTCTCGAACTCTCGAACCTTTGACCCGTCCGTCAAGCTAGACGACGGTTACTCCTTCGACCCGTCAACACCCTTGTCAGTACTCCTGACCCAGCCACTCCACGGCTGGTTTCTACGTCGTCGTATACACGAACGACTGAACCTTCGACCCTACTAGGTGTTAGTAGGTTTACGCGCGACCATACCCACGGCCACGCGTAACAGGTTTGTGATGAGGGTGTGGGGTCCCAGTAGTATGTGTGACCGGTGAATCTTAGATCAGTGGCGATGACGTTTACGTCTGCGCTGTTTCCAAAACTTTCAGGGCGAAGATCTTGTTCCAAGATCCTCCAAAACTCTTCTTCTGTGACTGCTAGGTCTGGCCAATCGTTGGGGTCTTCTTCACTCCCTGTGCTCGCTCTAGGTAGCGAGATCTCCCTGGGCTCTTCTTTAACTACGGGTTCTGCTAAGGCTACGGGTACTTCTACTAACTCCCAAGGGTTGGTTGGATCGACCCAAGGGGTGTATGCTGCAAAAGGGAGAAGGGATCGGTGAAAAGAGATAGGCACTAGATGTGTGCTTTTGTTAGCGTGTGCTAGATGCCCCTGTGGACGCACTCACTTGCTTAGAGCCTGTGGTAGCGAAGTGGGAGGCTAGTACGCGTCTGTTGGTTCAAGT
>JBBPTX010000386.1:0-28474 GCA_038094595.1 Pulveroboletus aff. annulatus
TGATGCGGGCACTGCTCACTGACAACGGTAACTTGAGTGGAGGAAGAGAGATCCTGCAAAGCAATGATGGTGTAGCCGGCTCGATCGCTCAGCCAAACCAGTTTGTTTGTCTAACATTTCCTTTTTTGGTTCCTCGCTACTACGGACTTGTCAACAAATCGCCGCCTGGTGGTTAGGTAGATCACCGGCCCAACGTAATTCTCATCGCCCCCATGATTGCTTGACCATTGATGTTATAACGGGCCAGTCATCCTGACGGGCTGCATAGTGGCAATATATCACCCCAACTCCCCCGTACACAGCGGGAACGGCACGCATGACCGGCGACCACGGCGGGTTGACCATCACAGGGCCGGGGTGAGCTGGAAAGCTGCTGAGAGGTTGCCGTTCGGAGTGGGAAAACTATCCATATACAGTAGTGTACACTTTGCTACACAAAGTCTACAAAATGTACCGATTGCCGAGTCGGAGCCCAATCGACCCCTGGGAGTGGTGGTGCTGAATGTTGTCTTCTCAAAAATACACCACCAAATAATTATGTAATCAAATAAATGTTTTGTTATGTCCTAAAAAGGTACTTCAAATGTAACATCGTCCCCCACATCTCGTTACACTAACTCGCATCTACACCAGGAACCAAAAAGATACTCACATCCCGGCCTCTCGTCAACTTATCCGACGAGAAAAGTGCCGGAAGTTGCAATACTCTACGAAGCCAAAAAGGAAAGATAATTCCAATTTTGATCATATGATCTTACTCGGGAATCCTGGCGAGTCACAGTGTGATCGACAGTCTGTCTATTCCAAGTTATATTTCTTCATCACTCCAGTAGAGACCTCGGTGTGGGAGCCTTTCGAGTTTCAACACTCGACCTTGTCCTTTCAGCTAGTCTTAGATTGATCGTCCCAGGTCTCTTTAAATGTTCAAGTTGCAATCCACATTATCCAGAAGCTCAGTTCAAGGCCCCGACAAATCGTAAGGGAAGAAAAGATGCATAAACTGTGATATAACGTCCCAGCGCAGAGCAGTGGATGGCATACATAATACTAGTACGAACGTTTGCGAGTAGCCCAAGTCTAGGATAGGAGCAAAGCAGAAAGAATATCGGTTAAGAATAAAGTGCGCTATATGTATCGACTTTGATCGTAGGGCACGTTAAATGTCCATGAACCACACCTTTAAGACTCCCGGATGCTCGCTTAATAGTATTCCGGGAACGTGAAGGGGGAAGAAAATAAGTCGTAGTTATATAGACCGATCGCATAAGCTTCGAGGGCCTGGGCTCGCTCTGTATCCTCGAGTGTCAGATCAACACCAGAGGCGGAATCGTCACAGCGGAAGGTATCAAGGGGTATGTTGACTACCGACGTGCGGGGGGAAGAATACGAGTCGACAGAAGCAGGGGGCGATGATGAATCAGTGGACAAAGTTGCCTCGGGGAACGTATAGGATAGCAAGGCATCGTAATCAATTCCAGATGGCACTTGAGGCTGGAGCCCGCCGGGAATAAATAAGTCTACAACGACACACATCAACCAAGCCACTCACCTCTGCCTGGGGATCAATGGGATATGACAACTCGTCGCATAAGTCGAGTAGCGGCGTTTCTGATTCCTGAGACACAGGAGCAGGTACTTCCCCCTGTTCAGCCGAGGGGCTCGACTTTGGCTTCTCAGGGGCTGGGGCCAATACAGAGGGCAGATGTGCTGACGGCGCAGGACGTTCCACAGAGGGTGCATTCGGACTTTGGGAACGCTCCAGGGAGGTCCTCCTCGTCCCCGACATCTGTCGCTTCATGGGACGAAAGCGATAATGCGGATAGAGCCGAGCATGCTCCTCTCTCTCCTTGTCGGCTAGCACCTTGTACCGATCCCTCTCAGAAGGGGAAAGCTGCTTCCACGCTTCGGCGGCGCGCTTGGATAGGGTTTTCACGGTCGTAGGGTCGTCGTCGCTCTGAGAGTCCAGAGAGCCCTGCGAGTGCTCGCGAGAGTATTCGCACCGGAAGATGATGAAGGCGTTGCGGGGACGCGGAATCCAACTAGGATCTCGATTCCGATTGCGCTGCGCGCGACGATCGGAAGAGGGTGCAATGGATGAGTGGATGGCCCCTGTTGATAAGGCTGATGGGGTGGATCGAGTTTGGGGAGGACGCGTTCTCCGTCTGGCATCGAGAGGGGGACAAATAGGACTGAAGAGTGAGGTCGATGGCGAAGAGAGGGGTTTGATGGTCATCAAACACATGTCTTGAGAGACGTTCACGTCTTCGTCGTCTCCGCCAATGGGGGACCAACCGTGGATAGAATCGTTGATGGACAGCATGGGTGAGGGATGTGATGACGGATGACGAGGGCCGGAAAAAGCTGTATGGGTCCGTTTATTAGCCCTGCAGCACAGTGGTTTACATGAGCCGAGAGGTGGTGCATATAAGTCGGATTAGTGTAAACTGAACGGACTCTTTCTGGGACTGAGGAAATTCAAACCTCGATCATATGTAATTTACCAGTATCTAGTAACTGCGGGATGCGCCCTTTTGTTGGTATCCAAAATTAGCACCACCTTTCGTATTCGACGGTGAATAGGCTGTTCGAAGGTTACCGGCAGCCGCGTCAGCAGAGGACCACTGGATTCATAGGGTTCCACAGATTGTCCGCATGTCGGGACAGAATGTAAACCTAAAAACGCATGACTTTTCCACTGAAAGCTCCGTGCGGTACACCGTGATCGGCTCGAAAGGGATACCGAAAAGGAAGATGAAGGTGGCAATTCAATGATCTGTGGGGGATCCGCTGGAGCCCCACGTAGACAGGTATGTCTAACCTGCAGCAGTACGTTTGAAGGGGTTTAAAACCACTGCAACGTGCTAAATTACTGTCGATTAAGACATTAACATTAATATGTTCGACCCAGTGATTGAACATTCACCTATTGACTTTTTGGACATTTACCGAGTATGGCAATTTTGACATCGAGGAGGATGCTGTACCTGCCAATCGAGCTTGTGTCTCAGACGCCCCTTGTCTTCCATGGCCACAGACACTGGGGGGGATCGTCGAGACCGTCGTGACAGCGCTCCACCGATGAATCCAAGTTCATTGTTGGCTCGTAATGAGTTTCTGTGTCGCAGAGCCACCGACAATGAAGATGGTTGTTTCAAATCGGCGGACCAAGCGAGAACAGCCCCGAACTTGGTCGGTGACCGTGTGGATTGCGCTGACTGCTCTTCCCCTGAGTGTAGTGCTCGTTGACGTGGTAGTGCCCTGCTGTCTGTGACTGCATCCGCGTCGACGTGGTTACCTGCCCGACAATTGCGAACTCAGTGTGCAGCTTCCGTGTATTTGAATAAGTACCATGTCAGAGGAACTGCAATCGGCGACTATGAGAGCTGCTAACGCCCAACTTAGTAGTATACGTACAAATATTTGTGTTCAAATTAGTGGACGACAGTATGACACACAACCATCTCCACGCACACCATGTTCCTCCCATTCTACCATCAGACAAGAAACCCTACGAGACAGCAAACCAGCACTTTTTTGATGCAGTGGCGCCTCAGTACGACGATCACCCCGGTGGACAAAGACGCTCAGAGCACATCGGACAAGCCATGATAGACACTGGGTTATTCAAGCAGGGGATCACCACCATTATGGATTTTGCATGTGGAACAGGTGTGTCAATTTCAGGTTCGAATGCCCGTTGTGGTCGTTGACACCATACCAGGTCACCTCTCCCGCGTATTGGCGGCAGAAGACCCCAAATCGATCGTCGGCGTCGATATCAGCCCAGGGATGGTCGATCAGTATAACAAGGTAGTCTCCGATCATGGTATCCCCCAAGAAGAAATGAAAGCCATCTGTGCTCCGCCTTACGATGGGCTGCAAGGCTTGACTTTTGACGTAATTGTTGTGAGTACCCAACCAAGATTTCTCCTAATTCATGCATCGCACCTTCCATACAGTGTGCAGCTGCGTATCACCATTTCGAGTCCATCGACGAGGTGACAACGATGCTCGCCTCAACGTATTTAAACCCCGGAGGGTCTTTGCTCGTTGCAGATGTTGTTCGTGGAGACTCGGCGCACGAAATATTCCCTGAAAACTTCCATCACATTGTCGCGCACAGAGGAGGGTTTACGGAGCAGGAAATCAGGTCTGCGTTCGATAGGGCAGGATTGAAGAACATTACGTTCGAGAAAATTATACGAGCAAAGCACGATGGACACCCCGTGGACCTATTCCTCGCAAGAGGTGACAAATAAATGTCAGGGTCACAGGTTAGTGTTGTACATTATCGAGTGTACAGTAGCCATGAAATACGCATCCATCATGTCAGAACCAAAGTTCCCCCGAAACGCTTTCGTGCGGCCACATCAACCTTCTCCTTTACCTCACGAAAGGCTTTCCACCAAGCCCGACCCGCAACTTCCGACGTGTGCCCAGTGATTTCGTGTACCTCAGACCGGTCCCTCTCATGTACACTCCACCTCCGGCGCAGCAAAACAAGCCACCATCTCATCACGGCAATCGTCTTCTCCATACCCACATCTGAAAACTCCACGCTCTGCACAAGAAACTTGCAAAAGAAATCCACATCCTTTTGATTCGGGGGATGCTTTTCGAAACGCTCAACCCACGCTTCGATCACGCGCTGCACATCATCCGTCTCTGTAAACGCCAGCCTCTCCCCCCTTTGCTTGCCCTGTTGCTTCAACGTGGGCGGTCGGGGACGGTATGCCTCTGGCAGTGGTTTCTTTGGATAAGAAGGTTTTTCGCGTGGTGCACGCGTCGCGTCTTTGATGACCAGCCGTCGCTCACTCGTGCTGACATTCCCACCCTTTTTGGTGTGTCGAGCCATGATCAGCTGCTCGCGCTGCATATCCACGGGCAGCGCAGCAAACACGTCCAGGTCAATACCCAACCCCCGCAGTTCTGCGTCCGAAACCCGCACGGCGGATACACTCCCAGGGGTGTCGCGCTTTGTAAACAGTGTACTCTTCTTTGCGGGGAGGCCGCTGCCCGACTTGGGTGCAAGTTGCTGCGTGATGCGTTTCACGTTGGGACCTTTCGCTGTCGCTTTGGAGTGTGAAGAAGTGGTTGGGACGAGTGGGGGCTCGACAACCATGGGTGAACGCGATCGACGGTCATACTCATCTTCTAGCTCTTTGCGGATATCTTCTGGAAGTGCTTGCACGACCTCCATGTCAAGTTGTGAGAAAGACGGCAAGGCGACATGATCATTGCATTTTTCCATGGGCTCACTATCAACAACCATATGTTCACCTTGCGAAGACGGCGGCTGAACGTTGACCACCAGCTCGGGAATGTCATCCACCTCTGGCTCTTGCGGCGCCGAACCTTTGGAAGGTAGCTTTTTATCTGCAACATGAAAGGGCAGCCTCGCCTGTCCAACATCTCCACCCCGATTTTCCAGCTTTTGAATGTGGATCCCTATTCCACGCAGTTCTGCAGGGTCGAAATTCCAAGACTTGAGTAGTCGCCATGCGTGGTCTCCAATGTCCTTGCTGTTGTTCGTCGCCTGGCCTTGCGCGTTCGCTAGTGCTGTCTGCTTGTTAAACGATTCGCAAAGCCCGTGACCCATGAACTAGGTTGCACTGCTTTGAGCTCTTCCTTCGCTTGACGAATGATCCGACATACCTTGGGCGCTTCCTTGGGAGCACTTGGATCACGTTTTAGGATCTTGAGCGACAGCAGGCGGCCACGCATGGCGATACCGTCCAGACGTTTAGCCACTTCCTCTGCCATACGATAGACGAATTCCTTTGCTTGTTCATTGTTCTCGAATCGGATACCATACTATGCGAACATATAGATCAGACGCCACGACGCAAGAAGATCAGACGTACATTGATATCACACGAAACTGACTTGCGAGGCTTGTCTGACACGAGTTTCCGATCATCGATACCGCGTAAAGCCTTGTAGAGCGTCTCTCCTGTACCCTTCCCTAATGCTTCGCACAGCTGAGCCCTGCTCCGCATCATCAGCTCGCCCAAGTTAGTCGCCCCGAGTTTCTCCTTCGCCTTTTGGCGCGTAGAGTGCCCAAAACCGTGAAGGTCGTCGATATCGAGGGGTTCAAGTACCCGTTGGACATCATCTTTCGTGAGATGGAACAACCCGGCGGGTTTTGCTCGGCGTGTAGCCAGACGCGCGAGCTGGATGTTGTCTGCAATACCGATGCTGACTGAAAGGGATGGTGAGCAGACAAACTGGTAGTGATGTGCAATGTGCGTGCCTTCACATCCCGTGGCTTCTTTCACTTGTGCTCTGATGGTCTGCGCCAGCGTCACCGCAAAGTCTTCTGCAGAAAATGGGGTCGTAGACCTTAGACGAGCGACGGCAGAGGACACATCTATAAGTGCTTCATCAACAGACACAGCTTCGAGATCATCCGCGTGGCGCATCAAGATGGTATAAAATTGAAGCGAGAACGACTTGTATCTAGAGGTTCGAGGTCGAATGGGATATCTGTCATACGGAACAGGACTCACCGCTCGAATTCATAGGGGATAGTGACCACCTCAGGACACAACCGGCGAGCCTGCCGCAAACTAGGATACACTATTAAACGTCTCATCATGCACGTTCATAACAAGAACTTGCCTCATTCCATTCTTGATACCGAAGGCTCTCGCTTCGTAGCTGGAGCTAGCAACCTCGCTCGTGCTGGATGCGCCCCCCTGACCGCCCTGCGAATGGCATACAACCACAGGTTTACCCCGAAATTGGGGCCGGCTGACAAGGCCGGCAGAAACGAAGAAACAGTCAAAATCACAGTGCATGATAGTCCTCTCAACGTCTTCTGCTTTCTGCTTTCCCTTGGCCCGGGACGGAGACCGAAGAGTAAACTCTGCGCCTTTCATGCTGAATGCATCCACAGCGCTCGTTCGTACCTCGGCTGCCCCATCACTGTCTTCCGGCAGTGTATCAAAAAAAGCGCTGTTCTCTGCGCGTTCCTGCGCTTCTGCTACGAGACCCTTGAGTTCCGCTTTCCATGTAGACAAGTGGTGCAGGCGCGAGTTCTTGTAGAACCCTTCGATAAAGTCGGGGGCGATGGATGTATGCGCTGCTCGCCACTGAGGATCAGCCATGACACGTTCAGCCATCTCATTTGCATGGCGTGGGGCATAGCCAGGAACCCGTGCAGCGTCCTCCTCTGTTCCTGGGTCTGTTATATAGAGCGGGCGTGGAAGCCGTTCAGACCCAGAGGATTCTTGCTCCGATCCGACTTGTTTGCTCGGGCC
Organism: Pulveroboletus aff. annulatus; assembly: GCA_038094595.1. Classification (NCBI taxonomy): domain Eukaryota; kingdom Fungi; phylum Basidiomycota; class Agaricomycetes; order Boletales; family Boletaceae; genus Pulveroboletus; species Pulveroboletus aff. annulatus. The sequence goes on from JBBPTX010000386.1 coordinate 7,263, forward strand.
CGCATCTGCCTGACCACTCGCTGTATCGGACTGCTCAGGCGGGCGCATAGACGGCGACGCTCGTTGAGCGGCCGACAGCTGCAGCGTCGCTTGGCCAATGTGTGCACCTTGGGATTGCTCCGACCTACCGCCAGGACGAAAGATGTAATTCGTCCAAGGAAGGAGAGCTTCAGCAGCAATGCTATCCAGTAACCATTCAGGCCTGACTGTCCTCATGTGCTTGAACTCTTTGACTTTGGCTGCGGTAAGCGAACACGTCACGACGTGGGTCCTATTGGACGAGACAAGGTCACGCGCATTGAGACTGACCACATAGCACGGCGGACGTACACGATCGATTTCTTGTCGAGATACGGATGGAAGACGCCACCATTCTGAACAAGGAGCCTCCGAATATCCTGCACGGACGGATTCGTCCAGCCATTCACCTAGATACACCAGACTTGTTTGTTCGTGTCCTTGGACACACGCTCATCCTTTCCCGAGCATATAAAACAGGAACGGAGACGCACATATACAGAGATGCCCTTGAAAATGTCGCTCTTCTTCTCGCCGCCTGCTTCTGTATCCATACTCGCGTTCTGGATCTGCAATTTGGCACGTTTTCGCCGCATATACTCTCCAAAATGACCGAATCGTGATGCACCATATACAGCCTCGTCTGTCTCGGGAACATGCTGCACCTTTCTCTTTGTACCTGCCAATGCCGCGCTCGAGGCGTCGTCGTTGGTGCGATCTTGTTGCAGGGGTGTCTGGCCAGAATTTGGGGCGGTCGCATCATCGACCTGCATGGCATCGTTCTCATACATTTCCATGATATCCGAGTCTTCAAGAAGTTGATCATGAGATGCATTGACCGCCATCATGGACGCCGTGACAAAGGGTTCAACTTGAAGTTGTTCTGCCTTACTTGGACCCGAACAAACAAAACCCAACAAAATGATACTAGTATTAGTAGTACGATAACTACTAGGGTAGTAGTGTAGTCCTATATACAATTATGAATTAATTAGAAGGCCAATGAATCCCTACAAGGATTGAACGATGATGGAAATGTCATCTAGCCAAGGAACGTCCAGGTCCAGCGTCAGCACCTTGGAAACCCGCACGGCGTCTCCTCCGAGGCTCTGCCAAAGTAACTTCAAAGCCACGTTGTCCGAGTCCGTCCTATAGTCCGACCGCGATGGGGGTTCCAAGGACTGTAGCCACTGCTCGACCACGCTTCGTTGTCGTTGCCCACACACATCCGTAAACCCGTCGGAAGACAGCACGAGGTATTTCCTCAGATGGCGTTGTGACGGGTCGAGCCGGTAATGTGTGACCTCGGGCATGGCAGAAATGTAAGGCGGTGTAAAGTTCCTGGTGAGGAATTCTTCCCATGGGGACATGTCATAGTCACCTGGAAAAAGGTTGTACAGAATCCGCCTTGTGAACTCGGGAGGTTGTTTGAAAGGCGTGTCACCGATGCCTGGAGACGACGACGTAAGCGTGTAGGAAGCAACGTCAAAGTATAAAGACCCTGAATGGACACCTACATCGAAAAGGAGCGATGGTACCAAGGACTCGGCCGTCGACAACACATTCGGGCTCTCCCGGGTGCTCGCGCTCCACACGCCGAACTTCGCTCTTGTTCGCACCATTGTGACTCCGTGTCAACACTTCGAAATTCCACGATCGGTGTTCCGTCTCGGAGATCATGACTGGTGACGCAACGTCAGCAAGCAATCGCCAATATAGCAAATGGTCTGCGCCCAACCTCCTTGACAGTCGCCGAGATTAGCCAGCCACAAGTTTTCATGCTCAGGGTCGACGAGCGCAACCAGCGCCGTTGTACCATACATACACAAGCGAGCCTTTTTGAAGTTCTGCCCGCCCGTGGCGTGGTCGTTGAGGATGGCATAAATCTGCTCGTCGGGCATGTCCCTCACAGACTTGAGTCCACCGGAAAACAGGTCGAGCACGTCGTTGGCAATAGCGTCGTCGAATGCCTGTATGGCACTGCTGAACATGTCCGCGATCAGTGGTGGTGGCACGGCGCGTCCACGATGCTTGAGCGTGATCTCTTCCAGAAATTCCCGCACGATGATGGGCATGTGGTACGCGGCATGCTCCACGGTGGCGTCACCGAGATGGCCTGGACAAAAACAAAAGGTCAGAACTACTGCGCGAGCACGAAAGAAGCACGTCACTGTCGCGCACTCGCCATCGAACACGGCTGTGAATATCCATGTCCGTCCATGGATGTTGAGCCGCTGCATCGCGTGCCGATCCTGGCTGCGCGTTCCGGAGAAGGGCTGGAAGTTGACCGCGTGGGCGGACCACCGTTCGCGAGCACCGTAGGACATGCGCTGTGGATCGGACGCCTGGGCAAGTTGTGTCCATGCCTCGGATGTACCGAGACGGGTGAATGAGCGCGGCCAAGGCCCGTCTTCGGGACCACAGATGGAGCCAGGGATGTCGTCATACCATACCTGTGAGCAATGTCTGCCCATGGCAGAGCCAATGGACTTGATCATGGGGGAAAGGATGGGGAACGAGTGTTCGTAGTTGTGCTTAAAAGTGGTGGCGCTTGGCCATTACAGGGCAGCCGTTAGAAGGGAGCAGGCATGTCCGGATATATTGACGGGTTGTGTGTCCAGTGGAACACCACGTGGGCTGTTCAAGGACAGTGTGCTTGGTCGTGGTCAACCGCCACATCGATGCCACCGCAAGTTCACGCGGTCATTTCCAGGGGTACAAAGGCACATGTATTGTTCTACATTATCTACCGTGTATTATAATGTGATGCAATGCGTCAATGGGATACAGCAACTGTTGCAAGGGGAAAATCGTCCTCATGTATTTGTCCGTGTGGGGGAACAACTCATAAATGCATTGAGAATGTGGATTATTCACGTCCGTTTCCTTGACGGAACGGGTTGCGTGATCCGCCCGTGTTCGTTGCCGTCAGGCTAGATCCGCCAGTCTCCTCTCGGCGGATGGATGCAGCATATGCTTCAGCGTCCGTCTGCCGCTCCCGTCTCGCCAAACTGGGCTTCTTGAACACCGACGAGCCGACAGTCGTTGCAGAGAATCGCGACGTCAGTGGATTCGTCTTCACAGGTTGCCGGGGTTCAGGTCCATGCCGTGGCATGCCGGTTACTTCGGAAAAAAGCGAGCGCCCAGATAACCGGTGGGAACGGTCTGATGCGTAGTCATGGATGTCCGTCCGCCTCGACTCGTGAGGGGAACTTGGCCTCGACAGCCCGTACGCCTCAATCAGTTTCTCCAGATTCTGATTGTATCGTGCCTCCTCCGCAGCCCGCAGCTTCCACAGTGCAATCTCCTCGGGGTCCGGTTGGGGATGCGGCTGTGAGTGTCCAAACAGCCTCTCACCGAAACGTGCCAAGCGTGATCTCCAATTGGATTTGTGGTCGAGGGCTTTGGCAGAAGCAAAGGCCGCCGTCTCCTTTGCGCGTTGTTTCCGTGCATGACGACGCCAGCAGTACAAGAACGCAACGAAAATAAATGCACAACCGAGTGTCATGAGGAGAATCTCCCACCACGAAAGAGATCGCTTCGTACTCGCGGGTGTCGAGATACCGGGGATAGTTGGAAGAGGTGTAGACCCAGAGGTAGAAGAGGGCACGAGAACAAGTTCCGAGAGACATGCGCCTAAACCTGAAACGACACTGGTTTCACTGCTGCAGTTGGCAGCGACGCAGGCGCCGCCACGAAGAACCTGGCCGGAGCTGGAACACGCGAGGCAATTGTTTGGTCCCGCACCTGAGCAACTGGCGCAGCTCCCGTCACATGATTGGCATGTGGACGAAGTGGTGTCAAAATATTGGTTCTGGCTACAAGTCGCTAGGCAACGACCATTAGTGAGCACCGGGAGATTCTTGTTGCAGCTAGTGCATTGGTTAAACGATCCACCAGAGCACGTTGCGCAATCGGGATGACAAGTGATACAAGTGCCAGATGAACTGAACGTGTTCGACGGACATGAATTGACGCAGGATCCGCTAGAGGCGAGTTGACCATTGTTGCAGGTCAAGCAGTAATTGGCACTTCCAGAACAGCTGCCGCACGAGGAAGAGCATGCTACACGGGAAGTAAGTTGACATGCGTGAAAAAGCAGAATCGCATGCTACGAACCGGTACATGTAAGATTGTCTGTTGGGGATAGAAAGGTGCCCGATGGACAGCTCTGAACGCAGGCTCCCTGAGAAATGACATAGCCAGGCAGGCAGCCAGTGCACTGAGCCTGGCTAATTATCGACGCCACACTAAAGTTCGGGATTTGACAAGACGTGCACTTCGGGCCACAACCTGTCAAAGTCAGTCCGTCGGGATTTGACGGCAAACAAGCAAAATACTCACTGTCACATTCATGTTTGACATTATTGGCGATAAGAGAAGAACCCTGGCAAACACCACCATTGCTCGTTTGCACGCAAGTGCCGTTGAGTGAATATGTGCCGGACGCGCAGATAACACAATTATTCGATGTGGATCCTGTACATGTTTGACACTCGGGGGCACACGTTTGACAAGCAGACCCAGCACTATAGGTGCCTGAAGGGCATGCATTCCCGCTAGACGTTGTTTGCTGAGCAGCATCACAGAGCGTACGGTCATTGGCATCTTGAGTGTAACCCGACTTGCAAGTTATACAGTCACCGGATCCATTTGCACATTCAGCGCAGCCAAGCGAGCAAACTGTACCAGAATCAAAATACGGATCTCTCAGAACAATGCAACATACTTACCCTCACAGTTTCCGCTGGAATCGAGAAAAAAGCCAGACGCGCAGGTAGCGCATTGGGTCCCATTTGACGCGGAGGTCCAACCAGGGAGACAAGTGCACTGTCCATTGGAACCACACTGCCCATTGATGCAGTTACAGCTTGACGGCGGATTCTTCACGATTGAGGCGAGACAAAGGCCGGTACCAGTTATGCCATCGTCACAAGACGCGCAACCCGAAGGGCAAGCTTGACATGTCCGCCCAAAAAATCCAGGAGCACACGATTCACAAGAAGTCCCGTTGAACCCAGTCGGGCACACGCAAGTACCCGAGGCAGAACAAATACCGTTTCCAGAGCAGGGAGGAGAACATGCGGTAGACTGCAAGTTGAGAAGGGAAAGGGAACCAGAAGCGGTCTGCGGGAGTTGGCTAACGTCGGGGATAGAATTCCAGAGGATCACCCGGTTGTTGTTACCTGCAGAAACCTCTGCCCAGACATTTCCAGAAAGTGCCAACGAGGATGCACTTAATGCAGATGAATTTGTAATAGGCGAACTTGGCAGGCGGGTATAGGATCCTTGGCCAGAGTAGAATGTTTGTGGGTAGGCCGCGATACCTGGTTGAAGTTCTACTGTCACCGGCAAAGATACAGATGATTGTGAACTGGAGTTGGCGAAGCCAGAGGATGGGGACAGAGAGGCCGAAGAGGATGTTAAAAGGTCATGAAGAAGCTGTGGGTTCGTCGACGAAGTGTATTGTCCGGGGAGTAAAAGCACAGAAGTAGAGCCCCCGGATGCTGACAGAATGCTGCCGACTAGAACGTAAAGTGAACGATGGGAGCTCTACCGGGTGAGGGTAGCTTACGAGTTGTATTCGAGTAACCTTCGAGGCATTGACCAGCAACGCAGACAACAGAAACAGATTGCGCGACTTGAGAAACATGAGCAAATGGGCGTCAGACTAGAAGGTGCAAAAACATCTCACCAACAGAGGCGCCAAAGGCAAGAGAAATGGCAATGATGCTCGACAACATGTCGAGGTAATAAAAGAGTGTAATGAACGTATGAAAGAAAGAGAAGGAAAGAGCGGCACGCTCTTGTGGGTGGGGTGAGATTCCGCAGACATCCGCCTTTTGTTGTACGGAGAACAATGGGACTCGTTGCTGCCCGACCGCTCATAAACAACAATAGCTTCGGCTGATCGATATGGACCATTTCCAAATAGTGGCTGTGCAGACTTCAATTCATAGTGATAATATTGGCCAGAGGATCCAAGTCAAGTTTGCTATACCAAGGGGGTGGTTCTACAGTGCCTACAATACAGCCACAGTCCATGCAAAGGATAGAAAAAGAGTCCGACAGTCAGTTCCGCCTCTGGCCGCGGAACGCCGCTCGTCTCCCAAATGAGACCTCTTCGAGACCAGAACGCCGCCATTCTGATCCACGAACAGGGCTGCCACAACCGCTCTAGAATTGAGGAGAATGATCCTATCAGCTGAAAACGGACATACAAGTCAGCGATAAGCATGCAATCCACATAAAGTCGGAGAAGATTGATCAGCGAAATAAGGCAATACAAGTTTTCCGCAGCCAAACGCTCGGAACAGGTCTGATAGGTATCATCCTTGAACGAGTCAAGAATTTTTACTCACCATGGCCAACATCACCGCAATATGATCGGCATTGGAGGCATAGCCGTAGGCGCAGGCTTCCAGCGCATGCGTGCCGGCGAAAGAGTTCCATAGTCCCAGTCCACGTCCACATCCTCGTCTTCTTCGCTATCGCTTCCGTCTGCGTCCTCCACGTACACACCAACACCAACACCCTCCTCTGGCTCCAGCAATACCTCTCTGTTCCCATGTCGCTCTCGTAGTTGAAGTTTCTTTAGCGCCGAAATCAGATCCTCTGCCAGCGTCGCCGTGTTCGGCGGGTCTTCCCGTACTGGTTCCCATCCTATCGGTGGCGATCCCGGAGGAGAAATCAAAAAGTTTTTCTCAAGTGGTGGAGGTCTCAAAAAGTTGTCATCGGAAAGAGGCGAGCGTGTCAACAGCGGACTTCGGTCCGCCCGGAAGACCCGAAGAGTAGTAGGAAGGCTGACAATTTGATGAGCGGATAAACACGGACAAGACGGCATCCACTCACCCATGACTCGACTGGATAGTCAAGGGATCACAATTTCGTTTCGCTTGCTCCGCCGAGTCCTCGCGATAATAAACCACGATGATACGTGAAAAACATGATAGCGGCGCCCAGTGGTTGATCTCGCCGTAAAGTGCGAAAAAGTCACGGAGCGCATCCAAAATTACCGGCTGAAAAAAATCTCGGGGAACTTGCGTGATCAACAGAGTGTTCGTTGGCTCTGGTGGACTCGGTGAAAATCCTAGGGATGCATCGGCTGCGATGATAGATATCGAGGGCATGACAGTAATCTCGTACACTGTCTTGTAGTTTGGTTTCTTGATGGTCGTCGTGTTGTTGGGTTAAAGTCACTGATATTTTCCAGGGTCTTATAGCGCTTCTTCTGTGTACATAATCACACCAGTGCACTCCAAATGCGGCTGTGCCATGCATTAGATATCTCCTGTCATGTTCGCGAACCGCCAATGCAGTGCCGATGTGAAGTTCCATTTTCTAGAACGCTACGGAATACATACATGTCCTTTGCCGTGTTACTATGTTTCACTACGGTCTGGAGCTGCGGATCTCGGGCTGTTTACTAATCCCGGGCTGCGAGTAGTAACTCCATGTGACTGCACCAATAGATTCACGTTTTCAAGATCAGAATAGGGTTGTTCCAATCAGACGATGACTTCAATAAAATCCGATGCGTGTATTACGGTTCCACATCCCGGACTGACCCTCATGGTATCGGACAAATTCTACAAGTATCAAATAGTTCGAGTTGTTTCGGCGCACTCGGGCTGGCTAGCGTGCGCTTTAATCGACTCTCATCCTCCTCTCCACCGCATCCTGTTTCTCTTTCAGGGCCTGTGTTCGCTCGTCCTTGGATGCATCATAGGCAACGGTGACCTGATTATATCTGCGGAGCAAATGATTGATGTCACGGACTGTATGAATAGAATGCAACTGGTACTTACGGATTATCAGCAGACTTCTGGAATTGCTTGTGCAAGATCTCCTGTAAGCAGACTCGTCAATGACGTTGATCTGATATAAGGCGGTGCACACGTATATATACTGACAAGGTATTGTTGTAACCGCAGGCCAGGACGCTGACGAATGGCGATCAATGCTATGCCAAGGGATCAATGGCGAGTACGCACGTCGGCTTTGAGACTCGGAAGTTCCTGCTCTTTATAGGCTTCGAAAGCCGCCTGTAGTACCCTGCCTGAGGGCTGCGAATGGAGTAAAATACAGAACAGAACGAACCTTGAATCTCCGCTAAGGACGAATTGGTGCAGGTGAGCGTATGTGAAACAAATATATCAGAGATAACGGACCTCTGGATGCCTTTCGATGCCTGCAGCCTGCTGACCGACACTCGCTTTGTCCATCCTGGCGGTGACGACTTCGAGAAGGTCAAGCGCATTATCGATTCCAGTCGCTGCATAGCTTTCCATATCCTCTGCGGATTCGGAAGTACCCTTGGGTTTCTCTGGCTTGCCAAGCCCTCCGCTGGCGGCGATGGCACCGGGTCCTGCAGGAACGACAGCCTTTGTGGTCTTCTTGGCACCGGCCTTGGGCGCAGTCTTGGCTTTGGATGGCGCAACTGCCTCCTCCTCTGCAAGTAAACGCGCGTTCTCAGCCTTACGCGCCAACTCCTCGCGCCGCTTCGCCTCCCGGTCTTCCTTTGCTTTGTTCGACTTGGCCCCTTCAGTCCATTTCTCAGCCTCTTTGCGTTCCTAAGGTCGCACAGGATTGAGCAGCTGTAGACAAGCGTGGCAATGATTCTATTGTACCTTTTCAGTAGTTGCCACCTCTTGTTTCTTGACTTCGTTTTCCGCCTTCTTTGCACGGCCACCCTCTTTCCTTGCGTTACCGCCTTTCGGAGCCATGGTTTCTGAGATGTGGAGCTGTGAGACGAGTGTTGTTGTCCGCGAGGCAAGTTAGCTGTGCAAATGTGACTCGGATCTAATCTAATCGGTCAGCTGCCGCACTGCCACCATCGATCGTGTATGATAAAATCGTTGCTCGCGCGTTTCCTTTGTCATACTCAATAGCTGCAGAATTTTCCTTGCTTCGCCTTCTGCCTCCTAGGTACCTTGAACCGAACAAACGCCACACAGAATCATGGGTGATTCTTCAGTGAACAAATGGGCCGCTGGTGCGAGCTGTGAGTGCGATGTGATGACTTGAAGTACCTTCCCGACATTGTTGTTGGATTAGATGGTCCAGTTCTATCTCAGACCGATCTTTATCTTCTCAACACCGAACTCCAACTACACCCCATCCTCCAAGGCACGCATCCTGGTTTCCACCTTATATTCAATCTCGTTACTGGTGCGATGAATTCATGTCCTTAGTGGTCATATACCAACTCTTCGGTTCGCTAGGTTCAACAGGAGGATTCAACAGTGAAGCAAGAGATCGTGATATCCCCTTCACTGCCAAAGACGAGCCCGCCACACTACCACGTGTAACGGACCTTGTCATTATAACCGAACTCAGCCCATGGTGCACGATCGTTCACAACGATCGTGGTGTCACCACCGGAGACGTCTGCGGAGCCATATGGAAAGAGTCTGTCTTTGATAGATGCGTCCACTGACGCCAGATCGGCTGACGGTTGATGCCCCGGAATCAGATATACCGAGAGTCATATCACGGAAGCAGAATTTTCGTCTCTTCCGGCACGATTACAGGAACAGGTCAAGCGCGTGTCTCAAAACAACCAGTCCAGTGGAGGATGGCCCGGGGCGATGTACTACAATACCCCGCAACCCAATCGCTACAAACGAGTTGGTACGTAGCATCTCTGCGACTACTGTGCACGCGCTTAACATAGCGCTACCCTGACAGACTGGCTCAGGGACAAGATCTATTTTGAAGGACTGGTCAAGAAGGATCACTACACCACCTCCCGCCTCGGATTCAAAGCACCCAATATTTTCGTGATGAATCTGACCTCGTGACCGTCCGGATCCTTTTCATTGATACATATCATTTCTTGACTTGTATATCACTTGCTGTGCAGTTTCATTTGTTGAAAAGTTTGCACCCTGCATGTTCTATGTAGCTGTTCACAGCGCAGAGCTCTGGCCTCGTGGCAATCACGAACGATCACTGGAGTTTGCGATTTGACTTGATTCGTGTTACCCTTGATAGACACAAATTGTCCAACTATGGCTTAACCCAAAACGAAGGCCGGACATCCACATCTGCGTATTGCCAATAGGATTGAAATAGTCTAGGGCAGTAGCAAACTGGACGATGGTCGATCGCATCATCGTTTGCGGAGATCCGGCGTGGTACATGCCATTCCAGCGCACACGGACACGGTAGGAATCCAAATGGCAAACATTAATGAAAAGCGGTGTGTGACTGATTAGTACACGCAACGAGTACCCGCAGACACCGACACCGAAACCCCGATCAATCGATCAGGTCCCAATGCTATGGAGGCTACGGTAAGCAATGAGTACTGCAGCCGCAGTAATACAAGCCACATACGTTCAAAGAACACGGCATCCCGTTGCAAACAAATCCTATGGATGATAATCGCTCGGCATATGCAGGCGAGATACAACGGAAGGTAAAGCTGATTTCATAAAACGACAGCTTGTAGGGTCACATTGAAGTCACTTACAAATGGCAGTTGACAAACGCCATAATCATTGGTTTCCATAGACTGTTGGCGCTGCGGAGTAGTAATCTTTCTCAGTAAAGACAAGAGGGTCTTGTTGCGATGCAGTATGGTTCGACAGTTTCAACCTCGTGGCATTTCATAGCCTGCACAACACGCCGGATGGACCAGTGCATCGGTAAGTTTGCGATGTCCATCTAGAGGCGAGCTAGCACCACTGGCAGTGGCCCGCGTGCGTGATGATCAAATGGCCTGGGCTCTAAATAAAGATGTCAAACCCAAGCGTGAGATGCGACTCGGAGTCAGAACTTTCCAGTCTCCTCTCTATTCGACCTGTCCGTTACGACAGCTGGTATCGAAGGCGAGCAGTGATACAAGTTCAAGGAGCTCTTGACTATGTACCACTACTCGCTAATTTTGAGCCATATTGAAACTGCAGTACAGACACAAGTCTGAGTCGTAACGGAACTGGTTCAGCCAGTCTTAGTGGCAGCTGGTGACAATATCAACATATGACAGTCGACTCACAAGCTTCTATCTATGGATTTGTCCTGCAGTGTCCGTCCATCGACTAGCGTGAAAAACTGTTACTGCACCTTTGATGCAAGCCTTGTTCCTTTGATTCCAGAGGTCCCGGTCATGTAGCAGCTCTGGGAGTGGATACAAGTCGAATTGTTTCCAGCGCTTCAACTTGAACTTGAAGGTGACCATGTGCTGATACACAGCCACCGATTGCATGGCTTTTCCCGAAGACGGAACAACAACTTGCCAGACCCATCTATATCCTGTTCCCGTCTCTCACCGTCTCCGCCAATTTTTGTTCGGTCCTCTGTGACTCGACTCGACTCCCTGTGGATCTGCTTATCACTCACGTCATTTTACGACCATCTCACAGGATAATTGACAGCCCTACGCAGGCAGTAGTGGCTCTCTAAGGACTTTTTTTTGCTGTGAAGCGAACTGCTACAAGTTGTATGAGAGCTGAAATCGAGTGCGCTTGTTCACTATCGTCGTCGTTGCTAATCAGTGTGTGATCCGAACACTCTTCTAGAAGTCCAGTGTTACGCTATCAATCAGTTGTACGAGTCACACTTTGTTCTGTAATCGATTGTGAGGCACACAATCTATCCTGTTGTACGTTTTTCCTGAGCTTAGGACTTTCCTGTCAACTAATTTGATTATCTTGCGCCACGTAGGTTTTGCAGTGTACTGATCTGAAGCGCACATATATATCCTCGTTTACCAGACATGTTATACGACAATCCTTCAGGGGCTAACACCCCCTTCATCCCTCCGTTGCCATCTCCCGAGAGTGTGGTTCAACCGCCTCCCATTCCTGATCATCTTGATGCCCCATCTTGGACTCAACAACCACGTACCCCTGCCAACTATCCGTATTACTCATCCACACCTTATAACACGACTCCATTTATTCCACCAATGCCTAGCGTGCACAACACACCTGCCACTCAACCGCGCCCTGAGCCGCCTGGCTCATATTACCCTGCGCCATCTGCCCTCCCTCTCTCCCCCGGGATGCCACACACACCGTATGCTGGGCCGCAAGGCACGCCCGCTGTACAGGTTTCTGCTGACTTTACGGGCTATCCGACATCATTGCATGGTACGCCCTGGGCGCCACCTCAACCGATCCCACCTCCGAACGCGATGCCCCCACCCGGGTGGCCTGTCCAACCCACTGTCCAACCCCCGGCAACTGGATATAATGCTTTTACTCAACCACTTCCGGGTGCTATGTGGCCTCCAATGGGTCCTCCTTCGATGGGTCCTCCTCCGATGGGTCCTCCTCCGATGGGTCCTTACACACCTGCGGCGGCAGCATGGCCGATGCCTCCAGGAATGTCGCCTCACCCGGCATATGGTGGAGGGTATACGCCCTGGCAGCACCCGACTCAACAACCACCGCCGCCCAGAATACCTGGAAATCAAGGAGACGCTACCGCTCAGGCCGCATTCCGATGGACGAACAACGCTGATCGCATGGACCCCTTTGCAGAAGGGCCGCACTGTGTGTTCTACCTATCCTTAATCCGAATTGTCAATCATTACTGACGCGCTCCATCGCACAGATGGACCCGTCCTAGAGCCGTTCTTGGCCAAGGTCGTCGGAGCTGCCATTAAACTCAATCCTCTCCTCGCGCCACCGGCTGACACACAAGATGACTATCTCCGATGGAACATGCTGTTCCACACTAGCAACTGCTACAGGACAACTGAGTCCCAGCGGTCGTGGGTAAAAGGACGGAACGCACCAGCAACGCACCCACGCCTGACTAACATCCGGATCATCTGTCGTTCATTCCCATGGATGATCCATGCTCGTGCACACAACCCCAAGCTAGGCGTCACGTGCGGGGAAGTGTTGGATGCTGTATCCACATACATGTATGGGGACGTGGCGAAGAAAGAATACGAGAACTTGCCCCAGCAGAGGAAACGGCAGGTTTGGGACAGCTACAAGTTCAACCGGTCCACGGACTCGAACGCGCCAGGCGGACGTCTCGGGGAAGGTCTGAAACGGTTGGACTGGCTAGGCTCTGGTTCGAGGTTCGGTGGGCTTGTCTTGAGCGATGCGTTCGTGAAGGATCACTGTGGGGACGTGTTACCTTGCACGTTCGAACTGAAATGTTTGCCGACTTATCCATTGACGGCGGAGGAGTTGCGCGAGCAGCAACGTCGTCTTGAAAACCCACAGCGCCACCGTAGCCGGAGTCGGCACACGAACAGCACCAGTAGTCGCCAACCCTCCCCGCGATCGGCGACAGTGCGCACAGCTTCGGAAGACGAGGACGAGGACGAGGATGAGTGAGGATGCTATTTTCTTGGAAATTCAAATCATGATATAAAATGGATTCAAGTTTGGGTTGCATCATATCACACAGTTTATTAGTCACTTTATTCGCGTTGTGTAGATTGAACCTGTTGTCGTTACACTAGTACGTGCTTCGTGCTGCAGTTGGGCTGCAAGGGACTAGCTCAGGGCATCTTGTGAATTTACAGCCGGACTCGCACCGTCTTTGACTCTGAGTCTGACTCTGTCGTGTTCTTTGGCACAAACACTTCGCAAATACATGACCAGTTCCTTCACAACTGAAGTTCGATAGACAGTACGTACATTCGCGATCCGGAACGTTCAAGTTGGGACTCAACGACACGATTTGGATGGGAGCTGTTAAGTTTTGAATCGGACACGGTCCCATTGGTTAGGCTCGGGAAGACGCCGACGGTCGGTGAGTACTGTTCGATCGATCACATTTTCCTGCTGCACATATCCGCACTGATTTCGTCTTGATTTATCCTTTGATGTCACTGATGTAGCGACCATTTTCATCGTGAAATAGGTCGTTACATGTGCGGATCCCCTGAATAACTGTATTATCCTTGCCCTCTAGTCGTGATCCCTGCAGGCGGTGTAAAACTAGAACCAAACTTCAGTCCTAGCCAAGATTGTCTGGTCTTAGCCTAAGCCACCCACGATGGGCTGCATCAATTCAGGCTACCATCCGCATCTAGTACGCTGAGACCTAGTCCAAGCCTGAATCTTCAGCGTATATAGTAAGGCCGGTCGTTCCGTTCCATCCATCGCCTCCAGTTTGCGTCCTCCGTCTGCTCCTTTCTCTGCACTAGCTTACTCTCCATCACCACTTCTTAATTATCTATGGACGCCTCTCTCAACCACGACATCTCGTTCGGCGCATCTGCCCCCGCTGCCTCCCCCGACTTCAGCAATGCGACTACGACGGACAACGTCTCGACGTTCGGCACACCACGAAAGTCTATCCTTGTTTGGTTGCACCAACTCGTTGCCGCTCTTCTCATCCAGGTCGCCGTAATGGCGTCAGCTATTGTCTATCTCAAGGATCGTATCATGGCCGTCGAGGCTGTTGTCGCGGACGGGGAGCTCGAGCGCCAAGTCAGCGAGCTGCGCGAGCAGATCATACAGCAGCAAGAAGAAATCGGGCTGCTAAAGACGTCACAGCCGGCACATCCAAATGGCCGGGTCGATACTAGCGAGGAGCTTCGCCACTCGTTTAGGATCTTTCAGATCTCTGTGGAAGGTGAAATGGCGAAGTTGAACCGCGAGAAGGACGCAACAAAGCGAAAGCACGCCCTCTTGGAGACCCAACTGGCCAGTGTTCGCACAGAGTTGACGACCGTCAAGATGGCCTTGCCTGCAGAGGCCCAATCTTCCGGTGAGAGTGCAAGGGAGGCACGAAAGGCGCGCATTCTAGCTAGTGTTACACGGCGTATGGAGGACATGGAATTGGCACATGGTAATGGACTTCCTTGTCCTTGTTTACTGGAGTAAGCGCTGATATAACTTCGATGTTCAGAAATCGAACACTTGTGCCCTCTGCCGCCAATAGTCGAGACGGGTGCTCCACCACCAGCCACTGCCACCTCAGCCACTCGATTGGTTAGTCGAAACGACAGTATGTACCCCTTCGTCTCGGCTGCAGCTTTCATAGCTAATGTCACATCCTGCAGCCAGAACGAAGGAAAAAAAGGTTAGGTTTGCTGACGAGCCTACCGTTACCTATATTGTCCGCGACGTTGGTCAGCCTGGCGCTGACAAGGTAACTTCGAAATCGAGTATACCTACGTCCAAGATACCCACGGTTCGCGTGTTACCCCAACCGGGCAAGGGTAAGGAGAACAAGGCGTGGAACAGCTCGACGAGGACTACGCCCGTGGTCCAATATACCAAGACGTCCCAGCCAGGTGCTGAACAGACCGCGGGTGCTGGAAAGAAGTCCCCTACGGCGAGCCCAGGGGGAAAGAAGGTCCAGTCTGGGACTGCGCTGCCTTCCAAGACTTCCATGTTGCCGCAGCCTCGCAAGTCGATGCTGCCAGCGCCACGGAAGCCGCTAACACTTCTTCCAAGTCGGGCTAGAAATAATGCTGTTCCCGGCGGAGATTCAGCGATGGGTGCGTTGATGGATGTAGGATGATGACGCCGTTGTTACTGACGCTTATCGATCTCGTGTTCCTTGATAGAAGTCAAGACAATCAGTTGCCTAGTTAGGGGGTCGCAGGCGACCCAGATGAAATTGCCAGCCTCCAAGCCTACTATCAAACTCGCCCCTACCGCAACGTTGAAGGCTCCTCCGAGATCTAGATGTGAGTTATTCTATCTCTGTCTGACTGGTTATTATCTGATGAATGCTAGCATCGAAGGTAGTCGTGAATAGGAAGACTTCTCGCGCTAGGATTCTCGCATCGTCCTCAGTGGCACTGGATGCCACCTTACAGGTGGTGCGGGTTGATGGTAACCATGGTACGAGCACCTTACATTATGCATGCCCCATACTAAGATCATTTCTTGTAATTTTAGATGTGACTCGACATGCAGGAAACGAAAACACTCGCATTCCCACTACACAAAGGAATGTAAATTCAAGGATTTCTGCGACACCCGCAGGCGAGTGATTCTATTTCTCAGAGGCTCCGTTTATGCTGACGAATGTTCAGTGGCGGCTGGGCCGCTGACAGAGTTACCCGCATCATCATCGCTGGCGGTGCTTGATGCGGGAATGGCAATGCGACATGATGAAGGCAGCATCTTGACGCAAATGCTACCCGATTATCCCACTGGCGTGGACGCCAGTTTTTCGCCGACCGTACCCATATCCACAGGCGAGTTACTCTGTGCCTGGCCTTTCTCGTGCTGACAAGTGCTCCGCAGCGGGCCGGACAGTAACACTGGCTGGGATCCCAGCATCGTCGTCGCTGGCGGCGCTTGATGCGGCAGTTGCAATGTGGCAAGATGAAATTGTCTTGACTCGGATTCCAGTCGATTACCCCACTGGAGACTTCAGTTTCTCGCCGATCACACCCATTTCATAGGTTTGTCCGTCCTTGCTTTTGCTGTGTTCAATTCATGGCTGACGGCGGTTTGTGTCTTCAAGGGCAAGACCCGGTTATAAATGGGAGACTGTCTGTGTCCCCCACAAGGACCTCGGTTTCCAGGTTCTCGCGAAGGTTGTAGATGAAGGCACCAGTTGGAAGGGTGGCGAGCAATGGACTCTTGTTTCGACAAGCCACTTCGGGGGCGAGAGGTAGCCTGGTGACCAGCTGTGAGGCGAAACGTTACCCGGCCAGTCGAGAGGGATGACGCGCGATCAGTGAACTTGGGATTGCCAAGTTCCACTTAATTTGATTTCTCTATACTTTCTATTTTCTTTTCTGCAGCGAGACCGCGTTACCGCTTGACCGTTTCGTTATGGTAGTAATTGAACTCAGGTTATGGTACGCCATCCCGAAGTCAAGAAGACGACTCCGAGCATTTTGTAAGTACTGCTGGTATTGTGTCGTTGTGTCAAACAGGTGTGATAGGCACGGGGAAGGTAACAGTGCTACAACATGAGTCACTCCGAGTACGCAGACCATGATCTGCACGATTTCTCGGTACGCAGTCCTCGACGACTGTAAGTTGAGCTGCGTTCTGTGATCTCTTGCTATGCCTTGTTCATTCCAAAGGTTGTTCGCGCCAGTGTAAGCCCACTGGCATACTTGTCACGTGCACCGTACTATATCTACCCGCGTCTCATAGATAGCAGTCAGTCGCATCTTGTACCTGTACGTCTTAGTCGCCCCAACGCAGCGTGGTCTTGTTCAGTTGTGCCCGCTCGTCTGTGTTTCTCGCCGCGGTCACGGTGGGCTTCCAGCCAGCAATATAATGCTAGTGAGTTAGTGTAGACAAACGGTACGGTAGCTGTGGTGCTGGTACCGCCACGACCACTCGGCCTGCACCGGCGGCGCTCAGTCCTAATATTTGGTGGCTCTGTCATGGATGTCATGGATTATGATCAGCAGACCTGCGTTTTGTGTGTGGTTAAGAAGAAACGCCAAACCACGGGACAAACTTAGCAGACAGCAGGGCGGCGGAAACCGAGCGGTAGTACCAATGTCTTCGCTTATACGAGACTTACAAGCACATCAACTTGCCGCAGTGAGTCTTGATGCTGATTGATCAACTCAGATTCCTCCTATGTGTAGGTGGTATTTCCCACATAAGGTAAGTAAGATGAGGATGTGTCGCGACTCGAAGATTCTATTGTTCGCCCATCAAGGACAACCAGCACAAACGTCCACATCGTGGTATAAGAGGCGGGTAATCCTACGTTTTGGCAGTAAGAATTTTCTTTCACCCCCTTGCAAACACTCACTGTCTCACTGTCTCCCCGCTTCGCGCAATGGTCACTACTACGACAACATTAACAACACTTGATATTTCCACCAGCTCAGTATCAGACGCGAAAAACTACGTGAGAGTCGTGAAAATTGTACGCTGCATACTTCATTGTCCCCGTGTTTCAATCCATCTCACGTTGTCCATTAGCCCAACATGATCGGCATCAAGCATAACACAGATAGCAAGGTTGCGTTGCCCATCCGCACCATAAGCAACCCCTCCCCTGTGAAAAAGTCGGCCACAAATCGACACCCTAGTCAGCCACATACTCGCACGCCAGTAGACAAGGCGATTGCAGAGGAGCTCGCAAAAGCGCGGTATCTGATGCACGACCTCGCCGACCACATCTTCGGTCATATCGTATCAACCGAGTTGGCAACAAAAATCCTACGCAAGTTCATCGATGACGAGGTCGTCCTAGTTTTCGAAAGGGCCACTGGCTATGGCAACCTTGACGTCCCACTGCATCCAAATTCCGACGATGTTCAATACGCAATCCAGCAAGCTTTCGAAGACGCGGATGAGCACGACTGCATTCTTCCGAATGTCAAAAACGGTGGCGGGGACCCACTTTCGTCGTCTGCGGATACGAAAGGAAAGGGGAAGCAGAAAAAAAAACAGACAAAGACATACTTATTCAAATGGACAAAGTTCCCTACAGAACCTCTCAAAGAAGACGATCTCGTTTCGTTCATGAATGTTATTACTGATCGTGCTTTTTCTGTCGCAAAGGATGATCTCACCGCACGGGACATCAAGTTGCGTCACCGGTTTGCCGCTCCGGATGATAGGCATCATGCCATGCCGCTATCATATGAACTGGACGGAGAGGATATGAAGCCCGACTTCCTTTTGTTACCTGTCGAAGCGTTCGGAGACGGCTTCAAGACAGTCGATCCAAAGTATATCAACTTCACGGCTACACGCCTTGTCGACGGGTCGAAGAACAGGGACATCATCGAGGGAGTCGAGCAGATGCAACGCTACGCACGGGGTTTGAAACACGCGCAACCCTGGGTGCACTATGTGCTTGGAATGGCCGTCACCAAGGATAAGGCGGTACTCCTGCATGGAGAGGGCAGCGGAACTGAACGTGTCGAAGCCATACTCACAGAGGGCAGAGGTTGCATCGAGTTCATAAGGATCTTGCTTGGACTTGTGCTAGCGGACCAAGAGGAACTCGGCCAAAATCCACACGTAAAGCTGGAAGGGAAACAACAAACCTGTGTGGCGAGAAATGTGTCTCACAACTCCGGTGGACTGAAAGCAGCAACATCATGGTCGAAGAAGAAACATCGGGGGCATTCCACGCAAGGTCTTCGACGAAAGGCGCTCTCCCGAGCCAAGACTTCCACTCGCCGACCTCAAAGTGCTTCAGCCACTGGCCACCACCAACAGATTCTGTCCTCTTCCACATCGTCAAAAAGGTCTTATTCTGAGATAGATGATGGTGCTGAAGAAACACACAGGAAGAAATGCAAAATAGGCAAAGACGAGGTGGAGGTGGAACGGTTCATCTTCTACCCGATCTGCGTGTACAGTCATCAATGCATCGGGGTCTTGTTTACGGCTAGCTCGATTCGTGGACGGGGGACGACAGTGTTCTGTGTCGTGGATATCGATGACGATGAGACATTACTGGCGCTGAAGATATCATGGCAGGATGTTGGACGTATGGCGGAACAAGAAGCAGTTATGGGAAAACTGCGTAGCTGCGAACCTCACTCTAACGTGGCTGTCCCAAAGTGTGCTTCTTCGTTCCATCTCGGAAGTGTGTATACTGACCCTTATTCAGAATGCTCAGGCCAGAGAGGAATGGCAAGTCTCATACCACACTTGGTGTGATCCGTGGCTTCCTTGATGACCAGATCGAGCAACTGTTCATCGAGAACCGTGTGCTGACGGTTTCGACATCCGAGCTGAAGCGTCCAGTAAAATATTTCTGGGGTGTACATGATTTTGTACGAGGATTACGTGGTGCACTGTCAGGTGTGTTTCTTTGCATTCTCAGATTCGTGTGGTATTAATACGATAACATCACAGGGCACAAATACCTTACTGACATCGGTATTTTGCACCGCGACATAAGCGAGAACAACATCGTGCTCGGGCGCCGTCCAGAGGAGGAGCGAGGATATCTAATCGACCTCGACATGGCCATCTTGCAAGAGCGTGAAGAGCCTACACCGGACTTAGGGATGAAGCCTCCGGTCCGGCGTCGTCGGTATGCCTTACAAAACCCCAACACGCCTCTACCTGATGACGAGAGACCTATGAAATGCTTGAGAACTGTACGCACACTTTTCCCATTTGTCAGTCATGTGATCAATTGACGAGTACGACAGGGAACATTTCCTTACATGTCCTACAATGTCCTTGGGGGTGGCAGGCACACTCATTTTGATGACGTAGAGTCCTTCCTCTACGTCCTCTTCTTGTTCTTTTTCTCCTACTCAAGACCATTGTCCAATACCAAATTGCTTGACGCTGACGAAAATGGGTTCACTGAACCGATCGGGTCGGGACGATTTCCTCATATGATAAATTGGCCTCCAGAATACGCTGAGTGGGCGGATGGCAACCCACGAACGATAGCCCGCCTGAAGCACTCCACCCTCGTGGATTACAATGCCGTAACGAAAATCATTCGAGGCAAAGAATTTGAGACATGCCTGAAGAATTGGCCAAACGAATTGCGTGACCCGATCAGTGATCTGATCGAGTCTTCGTTCACAATATTCGTTCCTAGCGGACTACGTACGGCTATCAGGGGATCACGCTCGGAAGTCTCGCACGATGAATTTATTGAAACACTGGACGAGTGGTTAAATGACTACGCCGATCTAGAAGACAAGTATTCAAATTCGCCTTTCAAGCAAGGTATAGTGCTTATGCTTTGTGGAAAACGGTTCATTCATTACATTTGTCTTTGCCAGCATGTAGTACGGAATCACCATAGGTTCCTATATAACCGTTGGAGGGCTATTTGACCACATTAATGTCTTTTTAGAATGTTGGTGCTGTGCATAGATGTCCGGTTATATGCCTTTTTGTTGATGTAATACTAGTACTACCCGTTTTCTTTGAGGAGATAGTAGTAATGCTGGCAATGTACCCTACCAACCACAAATAGTGAACAAAAAAATTAATAAGTTGATTTGGAAGCTCATCGCACTCGTCAGGCTGAGAGGTTGATATGCAGGACAAGTAAGAATTTCGAGTCACATGACATTGAGCACTGGTTGAATGAAAGGAAGTACATATGTGTGCAAGGTTGACATCGGTAGTGGTTGGTTATGATGCTAAATCTGCACATTTAATCCTGCCGCATTTTTGGCTAGTTCTGCCGCATTTTCGGTTAGTCCTGCCGCATTTTTGGCTAGTTCTGCCGCATTTTCGGCTAGTCCTGCCGCATTTTCGAGCTCTGCCGCATTTTTGGCTAGTTCTGCCGCATTTTTGGTTAATCGTGCCGCATTTTTTACAGTAGACTAGTAAGTACTAAGT